>PVIU01000046.1:285807-557627 GCA_004026605.1 Ondatra zibethicus | reverse complement strand
TGTGGGATTCCCCTCTGTATGCTGTGAATACCATTGGTGAATAAAGAAACTGTGTTGGACCTATAACAAGGTAGAACTTAGTTAGGCAGGGAAAACTAAGCTGAATTCTGGGAGAAAGGAGGCAGAGTGAAGGAGAAGCCATGTAGCCCCGCCAGAGACAGATGCTGGGAACTTTACCCGGTAAGCCACAGCCACGTGGCGATACACAGATTACTAGAAATGGGTTAAATTAAGATATAAGTGTTAGCCAATAAAAAGCTAGAGCTAATGGGCCAAGCAATGTTTTAAATAATATAATTTCTGTGTGATTATTTCAGGTCCAAGCTGCCAGGCAGCCAGGAAACAAACAAGCGGCCTCCTTACAACGTGTGTGTGTGTGTGTGTGTGTGTGTGTGTGTGTGTGTGTGTGTACAGAGACCAGAGAGACAGTCTCTGGTGTTATCTACAAAAATATCATTGATTTTCTTTTCTGTTGGCTGTCTTTTGATGGGCATAGGGCCTACCCATAAGTGTGGTTTGTATGTCCAGTGAGACCCCACTGGAGAAAAATAACTTTTCCTTTGTGAGAAGTTGTCAGTTGGTTATGCACATCCCCCTCTGAGTGCCAGGACCCTGTCTGGCTTGGACCTGTGCAGTCTGTGCACATACCGTCACAATCTCTGTGAGCTCATATGTGCAGTGATCCTTTCGTGTCTGGAGAACACTATTTCCTTGTTGGCCATTCATCCCCTCTGCCTCTTAGAATCTTTCCACCTCCTCTTCTCTGTAGCCCTTTATATATTGTAGCCCTTCTTCTCTTGTATCCTGTTCTGTAACATTTGTATACACTACTGGGAAGCTTATCTTTCAATGTCTGTTCTCCCCCACCCCATGGATATCCTCAGTTATGCTAGAATTATACACACACACACCACATCTATCCATTGATCAAATAGTCAACAAAAGCCTATTAGGTTTGGGGACTACAATGCTGAATAAAACACATTGGTCCCTGGACACTTCCTGCTGGAGTTTGTCGGGTGTGCATCCGGCAAACATCAGATATCTGCTTGGCTGTCTGCTGGGACCTCAGGCAAGCAGAGACAGCTCTGCCTGCCAGGCTTCTTACAGCCTAATGTTTAACATGTGGCATCCTCTGGGGCGGGTCCTGTGGAGCCCAGCAGAACCTGACCCAGAATGGGGCTCCGTCTTGGGGCTCTCTGGGAGGGGGAAAGTCGGTGAGGGAAGGCTTTCCGGGGATGACATATCAAAGGGTGCAGAAGGCTGATTTGGAGCTGACAGGCAGGAGGAAAAGTAGCTAGAAAAGAAGTTTTAAGGCCACTCCAGGCCAGACTTGGGTCTGGGCACCAGGCCTCTGGGGCTTAACTGAAGGTCCAAAGACTGCTTTCATTTGTCTGTCAGCTAAGCATTTGAGACTTATTCCTCCCCCTGAGGCCCCATCTGCCCTGCCTTCTTCAGGTAAGTCATTTTTTGTCCAGTGGGGAGGGCATCAATGCTGAAGGCCAGATGCCTGAGTTGGAGGGCCTGCGCCAAGGACCAAAAGAACCACGTGGAGTCCCACGATGGCCATGCTACTTTGCCTGACCTCAGCTGGGACTTGGCCTCCTGCCCTTTGGGAGTTCACAGGGAGGTAAAGTCTCCTCCAAGAAGAGACTAGTTCCTTTCCACTCCAGAGAGGTCTGAGTATATAGATAAGGCTCCAAGGAACCAAACATCTGGGACTCCTGTGACTGTCCTGCTCTTGGTGTAGGGCCCTAAAGAACCCTGAGGCAGAGGGTATACCATCACAATGCCTCCAACGCTGAAGGGGATGTTCTTGCCCTCCTTGGCCCCTGCTTCCGGTGAGGTCTGGGGAATAGCTGAGAGTTCAAGTTCGTTTGATGACACCAGCAGAACCATGGGAGAGATTGGCATCTTGACTACCCCAGGTGGCCCAGAAAATGTTACAGATCACACTCTGGCTCTTTACCTCTGGGGGTACCTGGAGCTGTCTCCTTTTGCCCCAGAGGGAAATTCCTGAAAGAAAGACTCGGGGCCTTGGGGGTAGCTTTGTAGACTTCAGAGCCATGTGTGGTTGAAATCGCTCTGCATCTACTCTGCACTACACTGGGCAGATGGACATCTCTGAGCCTCGGTTTCCCCATGTGTAAAGCGAGCATCACCCATAAGCTGTAGGATGGGGGCACCAACGGAGGGCACGTGACAACTCTTGACTGAGGTGTCAGGTTTGCCCCTGGTACCTCCTCAGAAAGTCAGTCAAAGGGACCAGCAAGATGGCTCAGTGGATGACATCGTCAGCTGCTGAGACTGACAACCCACGTTCGATCCCCTGAAACCCATATAGTAGAAGGAGAGAACTGACTTCTGCAAGTTGTCCTCTGAGCTCCACGTGCATGCCATAGCATGGGTGTGTTTGTGTGTGCACACGCACACACACTCAGACACACAGACACACACACACACACGATAAATAAATCTAATAAAAAAATAAAGTCAACAGAGCTGTGGGTGCTGGGGAGATGGTTATTGGCAATCAGGGAAACTGAGGCTGGCTTTAGGAGCCTGTGTTCTGACAGTGCAGGATTTGCTGGCAATTCTCACTTTTGTTCTCACAGGAACCCAACAAGAGGGACGCCAGATCTAAGCCTTTTGTGGAAGAAGACTCAAAGGCTCAGCAAGGTTGACAAAGTCACGCACAGATGCACAGCACATGGAAGGCCTGGCTGGACTCCCCCATGAGTGGGCTTGGAGCTGGTCAGATGCATATGAGAGGGGGCACTGGCTGAGAAAAGTGCTCTGTCTTGGACCCTGCATCTTGGAACCCAAAACGAAGAAGTATTTAATGGTCAGCCAAGCTTGCAACCTCAGAAAGCCCCCATCCCAGGCGTTGACCCCAGGACCCCAGAATGGTTCCAGAGTATATCAGGCTCCAGTCCCTAGAGCCGTCTCTAGAAGCTTGGCACTGATGTTCAGGAGGCAGGGAGGAAGGCCAAGACCCTGGAGCTGCCCCTCACACTGACAGGGAGGTGCGGCCACCACACACTTCAGCTGCCAGTTCATTGCGGTCACTCAATCCATCACCCAGGGTGGGGGCGGCAGGCCCCCAGCCTCCTGGCGGCTAGGCCTGCAGTGTTGTTTTAGTCTGACTCGGGCTGTGAGATAAACGGGGCATGAACTGGCCCCTTGGCAGGGGGTCAGCCCCTTCTGCCCTCATTAAAGTGCCAATCAAAAAGAGGAATGGAGAAAGCTGGTGAGCTCAGCCTCTCCCCAAGGGGCAGGATCCAGGCTCCCTGAGAGAGAGCCAGCAGTGCGTTCCGCCAGGCCAGCAGCATGCATCTGGTTGCAACATTGCAGAGCTGAGGTTGGTCTGCTCCGCATGGGGGTGGGGTTTGGGGCCAGTCCTTCAAAGTAGGGAACACCCTGCCATAGCCTGGTCTGAGGCTTATGGCTGGGTTTCTGCTGCTACTTGATAGCCACACTGGCGACACAGGCCATCAGAGTACCTCTTCTGAGCCTCAAGGCACATCCTGCTCCTTCTGCTAGTTACTGGAGAGACCATGGCCTTGTGGGTAGGGAGCCACAGGAGTGTGGAGTGGCCACCGGGCTCAAGCACCTACTTTTGTGACCACACTGGGAGGACTGGGTTCACTATATACTGTATACTGGGTTCACTGTATACTGGAGAGGCTGGGCCTATCTCTCCTCTCCACGTTGTCTGGTAGCCTCTCTGTGTCTTGTGCCCTGCCCCCAGGGTGACTTAGCCAGATACAGTTCCCTGGCTTCTGAAACATAAAAGCGGAAGGTGCGGAACCTAATGAAGACAGCATTACCACTCTTCTGTCCTACGGAGAGTCCAGGGCAGTCCAGATGCAGCATCCCTGAATGCCACACTGCAAATCCTGGTGGGGGGGGCATGGGGTTGGCACAAGCTCGATGCCTAGAGGTCACAACTGGCAGAAGCCTTCTGGGGTGGGGGCTGGAAGTGGAAGTGCTGTATTACTTCTATACATATCCTTCACAGTCCACATGTTCTCCAATTAAAGCCCATAATAAGTTATGTATTGAAAAAAAAAAGAAAGCAAAAAGGAAGGAAGGAAGGAAGGAAGGAAGGAAGGAAGGAAGGAAGGAAGGAAGGAAGGAGATGGTGGGCTGAGGTAGTGGCTCAGCAGCTAAAGCACCTGTTATACAAACAAGACAAGCAGAGTTCAGAAACTCAGAACCCACTTAAATGCCAGGTAGGCATGGAGGGTTTACCTGCAATTCCAGCCTTGGGAGAAAGACACAGGAGGATCCTGGGAGCAGGTTGATTAGGGAGACTAACCGTATCTGCAAGCTCTGGATCTGACTGAGAGACCCTGCCTCAAAGAATGTGGTATAAAGCAATCTAGGAAGATTCCCAGGGCCAACCTCAGACCTCCGCATGTAGGTGCACACACACGCAGTCCCCACATGTACACCCACACCCGGCCCCCACATACATGCAAGCCACATGTGCACGTGAGAAAAAATGGCATGATTTTTTAATTCCTTTCAAATACTAAGTGATGTTTTTGAGCATTGTCTGAAGCAAATTCTACCCGACTTAAGTCTGCCAATAACCCTGTGGCAATGACACTGGTGTCACCCCGTTCTGCGGATATGCAGAGTCAGGTTGCTAAGTAAAGACCTACATGTAGCAATTCTAACACAACTATGGTTTACAGCACCCTCTTAACCCAGATGCCAGCTCCTGTTAAGCCAGCAGCCCTCCTCCAGTTAGGGTGCCACAGGCCCAACCTCTGGCCATCTTGTGGCTCTGCTTTCCCCTGCCTTTCCATGGCAGCACACAGAATCCTCAGGCTGCTCGGTGGAGAATGGACTGTGCTGGGGGAACAGTGAGGTTTGGGACATGGCCCATTTGCCTTCTTTTCCAGCCTGCTCTCTGCCATGGGCATAGCTGAGCGCCATGATTTATCCCAGCCATGGATGTGACTGGCCTCCACGCGCTGTATCAATGGGCACCCAGCCCTCGCTTCTAGTTAGCCTCAGCCATTGGGAGACAGTGGCGGAAGGTCAGAGGGCATTGAGAGAGGTGAGAACATTTGCTTTTCAAGATGGTTAATTCTAATGGTCAACTTGACACAATCTAGAATCTCCTGGGAGAAGAGGCTCAATGGAGGGCTGTCAGAACAGGTTGGCCTGTGAATATTCTGTGGGGGATTGTCTTGATTACATTAATTGATATCAGAAGACCCAGCCTGCTGTGGGTGGCACAATTAATTCCCTGTGTTTTGGTCCTGAACTGCGTAAACGTGAAGAAAGTAAGCTGAATACTAAGCATGCATGCACGTTCACGCAGGTGCACACGCACACACCGCCCATCAGTCAAACAAGGAAGCACTCTATAGAATGGGAGAACATACTTGCCAACTATAAATTTGACCAAGCATTAGTAAAACATACAAAGGACAAAGAACACAAGAAAATAAACATCAAGGAAAAAAAACTAAAAATAGGCTGTTGAATTGAACCAAAAAAAAAATATAGATGGTTAAACATCATTTTAAAAGGTGTTCAGCATCGTTGGCCATCAGAGAAATCAAATTAAAACCACTTTGAGATTCCATCTCACCCCAGTCAGGATGCCTATCACCCAGAAAACAAACGACAAGGCTGGTACAACCACTCTGGAAAGTAGCCTGGAGGTTTGTCAAAAAGCTGAAAATAGAACTCCCATATGACCCAGCCGTGACTCTCTGAGGCGTGTATTGAAAAGACTTCAGTCTCCCTAGGGAGAGAGTTGCTCATCTCTGCTCATTACCACTCTACACACCATAGGAAGGAAGCCAACTTAGCCTAGATGTCCGCCAGGCAACTCATGGATCCTGGAAACAAACACAATAGACTATAGTCATCTATAAAGAAAAACAAAACCTGCAGGGAGACAGAGCAAACTGGAAAACATTGTATCAGGTGAAGCAACCCGGGCCCAGAAAGACAAATGGTGCGTGTTCTCCATTATATGTAGATCCTAGCTTGAGTTTTTAGAGTTTTGTGTTAATTTGAAGTAACTGGGAGTCCAGAAAGAAAAGGCCCATGAGGGAGAGGGAGAGGGAAAGAGGCCTTTACGGGAGAGAGGGCAATAGAACACACATGATATGAAGACAGCAGGGGTATGGGGTGGAATACTAGGAGTTAGTGGTTTAAGCAGGGGTGCAAGGGAGAGGAGAGGATGAGGAGATGTTAATCAAAATTAAGGATATATGAAAAGCTGCTATAGAAATCCATACCTTGTAAACCAATTAAAAATGTAACTTAAAAATAGTTGGAGCTCCAATATAGCCTTCTTGCATAGAGGAAGATGATTCCCAAGAAGACATAGGTTCTAAAATGAAAAGATATCAGTACTAGGTATGGGATATCTCCCTAGCAGTTATTAGTCAGGGAGGCCCCAGAAACACCCACAACAGTATACGCTATTATCATTGCTCTTGGTTGCCCTCCCCACCACAGCTAGAGAGTAAAACCCTATTGCTGAATTCTTTGCAGGTCATGGAGAAACCAAGAGCTCAACACATCCCAAGTTGGAGAAGTACAAGAATACCACCCCTAAGCCATGACAGGAAAAATAATCAGAGATAAAGTAAATATTCTTAAAATTCAGCCAGATGGGCTTGGGCAGCTGGCTCACAAGCATGAAGACCTGAGTTCTAATCCTTAGCACCCAGTCAAACAGCCAGGCATGGCAGAGCCTCAGCAAATCCAGTGCTGGGCAAGTAGAGTCAGGAGCCCCCTAGGGCTTGCCGGCCAGCCAGTCTAGTCAGACCATCAAGCTCTGGGTTCAGCAAGAGACTGCTTCAAAACCTAAGGTGCCATGTGGCTGAGAAGGACACCTAGTCCTAAGCTGTGTACTGGCCCCCGTGTTTTTCTTTATTACAAAAAAACTCATTGGAGCTGGGTACTTACACTGAAAGATGGCTTTCTGAGCTCACGTTTTGGAAGCCAACAGTTCAAAATCAGTGGTCACTTGTTTGGACCTTCGGTGAGACGGTAGTAGAGGAGAACACTGTGGCAGGAACAGGTGAAAGGGAAAAGCCACATCAGACAGGAAGCCACAGAGCAATGCGTGGCTCAGGCTGTGCCTCATGGAGCAACTTGTGCTTGTATTTTATTTAATTTATGTCATTTGATCTAAGACAGCACCTCACCGAGTAGCCCAGGGTCGACTGTCTTTTTACACTGGGAAGTGTGCTGCAGAGACTTATAATGGGCTGTATTCAGCACTTTTCTGTTTGTTGGGATAAAACATCATGATCAAAAGCAACTTACAAAGGAAATGGTTTATTTTGGCTTGTGGTTTCAGAGGGAGAGTCCGTAATGTCCATGATGGCTAGGGCAGCAGGGAGCCTGGGGCCCCAGCAGGAAGCGGAGATCATATCTCATCTACCTACAGGAAGCAGAGATGCAGAACAGGAAGCAGGGTGAGGCTATAAATCCTCAAAGACCAACTCTAGTGACACAGTTCCTCCATCAAGGCTCCACCACCTCAAGACTGCCTTACCTCCCCAAATAGTGCAGCCAAGTGGGACCAAGCATTCATGTACATGAGCCCTTGGGGGACATTTCTCATTCAAACCACAATGCTCAAGAAACCGAAAGGCTGCTGCTGTGGCACAGTGGCCCACCTGGAAAGAATCAAGCCTCTGTGAGACTCAAAGAACATGGTAGAAAGGAGCATAAAAATGTGAGAGTCAGAGAAAGAGGTGGGATGTTGTGTGGTTATTTACACCTAATTGAAACATTCTTTCCTGGAGGGGAGGCTCAATAGGGTTCAGAAAGTAAATACAACTCACAAGCTATAGGAATCTCCTGAAACTTACAAGACTTACAACACTCCTACCCAAGGCTATATAGCAGTAACAATTGGTCTGGAGAGGAGACCCTTCACCCAGGTAAGCTACCCTCAAGCTATGCAATGACGCAGCTTTTAGGAGTTGTGTAATTCATGCTGGGGTGGGCTGTTTGGTGATGCAGCAGCTTTGGAGGCATCCGTGTTTCTGCAGATAACCCTCACATGTGTACCTGTAAATCATCCCAGTAAACTCGCTAGTGAAATAAGCTAGACATGGGTGGAAAGGTTTCTTTGGTGTGCTCTATCTGAGGTAAACAGACATTTGTTCATGTCTCCCCACAAAAAGTCATATAACACCATGGTTGCCTTCAAATCTGTGATCCTCTTGCCTCAGCTGTCCTAGGGCTGGGGTTCCAGGTATGTGTCACCTGGCCACAACTACAGCTTGCAGTCTCCATGCCTAAGTTAGTAGTGGCAACTGGAGCTATGTTAATCCCTCCTGGAGGCATGCCTCAACCTAGGACCTCTCATTAGGTCTTGCTTCTTAGGGTCCCACCCCTCACCACCATCACCTAGAAGACTGAGCCTCCTACACCCGAGCACCTGGGAAACAAACCACACTGGAGCCATAGCAGACTACACTTATTTTCTCCCCAGTTGTCACAGATTAAAAAAGATTAACATACAACCTCGGTAAGAGTGTGTGGAAGCACATTGCCATATAAATTGTTAAGTCCTATGGAAAGTAACTTGGCAGCCCTTATGAAAACTGCAAATGGGTAGAGATAGAGCAAATCCCCTTCTAGGACTCTGGGCATGTTGCAAAATCAGGCCTGTACAAGGTGATTCACTGCAACTTTGTTTGCAACAGCAAAAAGACTGGAAAAATTCTGAGTGGCCACCAGTAGGGCACTGGTAAAGTAAATACTCTACATGCAATGGAAATCCTACAGTGATCCAAGAAAAACAGAACATGATTTATGTGTGGATATAGAGCAATTTCTAAGACATATCACTCATGAAAATGCAAGGGAGAAGCAAACAAAATTCTTGTCATTAAAATGAAAAGGGCAGAGAAAATCTACATATGCGTGTATTAGCTAAAACACATATAAGTCTGTGTATGTGTACATGTGCATGTGTCTGGAAAAATACACAAAAGACCAGGGAGGAAAACTTTGACAACTGGGTGACAGGAGTGGGAGGGAGGAAAAAGATAAAGCCACCATAAACAAAAACAAACACAGATGACAAGAGATAACTTGTAACAAAAGATCTCAATGTGGCCAACTTCCTGTTCTCATTCCGAAAAGCACACTTCATCTGAGAGAAGTGTGGGAGGGAGAGGGAGAGAGGAGAGAGAGAGAGAGGAGAGAGAGATGTCTAGGAAATACAAAGAGAAAATCCAAAGGGAATTTAATTCCCCAAAGAAGGCCATTCACTAAACTAAAGAGCTAAAGAGGCAAGATATGAATTAGGGCTAAGTTTCTAATCAGTTTTGGCTTAGGATGGAATTAACCACTCTTGGAAGGTGGTTTATAAAGAAGGAATCACTGTTTTCAGTTTTTTGTGTTTAAAAAAAAAAAAACTTTATTAACTACAGGCTGGAGAGGTGGCTCAGTGGTTAAGGGCACTGGCTGCTTTTCCAGAGGCCCAGGTTTTGTTTTCAGAACCCACATGGCAGGGTAGCTCACAGCTGTCTGTGACTAACTCCCCGGATCTGACACCATCTTCTGGCCTCCATGGGCACTGCACACTATGGTTATATACATACAGACAAAGCTTCCATACATACGACATTATTAGAAATTAAAAGAGCCTTAGAAACTATTATATTAAAATACTAATAGCCACAGGCATCCTCTCTTCATTTGTGTGAGCACTATTGATATGATCCCTGAATTGAATTATGTTCAAATATGAGCTGCTAAGCATTGTTGGAATTGGATGCCTTCTTTCTCCTACAGCCTCAGCATTTATGACCAGAATGGATGCTATCTTCTGAAATAAACTGCTGAAAATTTGTACCTCCTAATGTTTATTTAAGAGCATCTGGACAGCCAGGCAAAGGTAACCACAGAGGCCTCCTGCCGACCTCTCCTGCCTGCCTGCTCTCCCTGAGGGTGTCCACGTGCGTTTGTCCTGCCTCTGTGCCCAGGACTGTAACCACCCTGGGCAGCTGGCCAGGGCCTTGGTTCTGTTTGTAAAGTTGCCTAATCTTTTAGTGTTTAGCAAACAAAGTCAGGCTCTTAGAGCCCAAACAGCATAGGGTCCTCTGGCCTCTTCTGACCCACAAAGGTCTGTCTCCAATGGAACCAGGAAACACCAAGAAAATGCTCTCAAATTTAGTTTTCTTGAAGGTGAACAGGAGTCCTTCAAAGGAGGCATGACAGGACCAGGGCCCTTTGAGAATAGAGATCACTGCTGGCAGACTGGCGGGCCCAGAGTTGGTGGGATGAGAGGAGGTGTGGGTGTACCATCCTGCCCCCTCTCTTCTCATGCCAGTACTTCCCAGCAGTGTGGAGTCCATGACCCTCATATACTCCTGGTGAGTCTGTCTTCTGTCTCCACGGTCCCTTACCCTTTACCTCTGTGCATCTGTAGGGATCCAGAACTAAGCAAACCTGTCATTTTCTCAGCCTGGGGTTGGATATCTCAGAACATCTGTCCTTGGCCCACTAAGAAGCTTCTCCAGGGCCAAGGATGGACAAAGGTGTGAATCTCCATGGCCTTCAGGACAAAGGTGAGGGATCCTGGCAGTTCCCACTACTGCCTGGACTGGTTCAGTTCTGTCCAGTCATAGACGTCCTGCTCTTTGGTGCTCCTTCCAGGAGTCCTGGAAGTCCAGCCTTGAGAACACAACATGTATTTTAGATCTTCACAGGGTTATGTCTACATGGAGAAGTCACACAGGACCACAGCTGGTTTTTCTCCACTGGGCAAGAAACAGGTGATGAAGAACTGGCCTACAAGAACAAGGGAGTCTCCTGGGCCAGGTTCCCCAGTGTTAAGTTCCAGGTCGTACATTCCCTCAAAGTCCTGAATCCAGATGCCTCCAAAAAAATCTTATACAACCAGGTGTGGTGTATCTCAGACCTATAATCCCAGCTCTCAGGAGTCTGAAACAGAAAGATCAGGAGAAGTTCAGCCCTAGCCAGGGCTACCCTGTCTCAAAAACAAACAAAACAACTTCAATAGGCTAGGAGAGGTAATACACACCTGCAAACCCAGCACGCAGGAGGCCGAGGCAGGAGAATAGAGTTCAAAGTCAGCCTAGGCTACTTACTGTGTTCAAGGTCTGGCTGGGCTATGAGTCCAACCTTACACACACACACACACACACACACATACACACACACACACACACACACACACACAGACACACGGGGAAAAGGTTTTCTTTACACCTCTACGAGACAGTAAGTGACACTGAACAGATCACAATGTCAGGGTAGCTGCCACTAACTCTCAAGAGTGCTGGAATGTGCCTGGTGTGACAGTCTTTGAAAATTTGGTACAAGATGAGAATATAAACTAGCCCCTTGATAATCTACAGATTGGTTTCACCTTACATGATCCTGCTTTGTATATGTTATGTTAAATGTGTCGTTAAAGTTAATTTCCTGCCAGGCCTGGTGGGGCATACCTGTCATCTCAGGAGGGTGAGGCAGGAGGATCGTGACTTGGAAGCCAACCCAAGCTACACACCAAGACTCGTCTGAAAACAGTAGCTAAGTTATGGAACCACCCTCTCCACAGAGGAACCGATGAGGAGAGTGAGCACTAGATAGGCGGTCGCTTTTCTAAGCCATAAAGAAGTATGAAGCTAGGTCATTTGCAGGAAAAGGGTGCCACCAGAGAGATTCAGGTGAAGTGAATCAAGTCAGTCTCAGGAAGCAAATTGTGTGTGTGTGTGTCCGTCCATGTGCGCATGTGTTTGTGTCTGTATGTAAGTGTGTGTGTCTGTGTGTGCATGTGTGTGAGTGTGTATGCATGATGCATGTGTGTGTGCGTGTGTGTGTATATGCATGATGTCTGTGTGTGCATGTGTGTGAGTGTGTATGCATGATACATGTGTACGTGTCTGTGTGTGAGTGTGTGTGCATGTGTGTGAATGTGGTTACATACCGTGTTATTTGTGTGGAAGTCAGACAACAAGCCTGTGGAGTTTATTCTCTGCTACTCCTCTATGTGGACGGAACCCAGGTCATCGGGCTTGGGCAGCAAAAGCCTTTCCCTGCAGAGCAATCTCATGGCCCCATGTCTTACATTTTATATAGATACATAAAATCATATGTGCGCAGATGGCATGGAAGTAGAATAAAAATGTCTAGGGGAACAAAGGAGACTGACGGGGATGGTGGGGAGCTGTTCTCAAAGCCCACTAGACACACGATTGGAGACAATCTTATGTAATTCATTAAACAAAATTTTAAAAACCTAATTTCTTTCTTTCCTCTTACATGAGGCTGCTGAAAGGTTTTAAGTCGCACCAGTGACCTTAACAAAGGGGGTTCAGGTAAAGCTGCCAAAGGGGGGGGTCACTGCAAACGCAGCGTTATTTTAGCTCTTGCCTGACCCGCAGTCCAGCCTTCCTCCCGCCATTGGCCTCACTGACCCCTGGCCCTTTGCTACAGATGTTTGCAGGGCACAAAGCCAGTGACCTTCCAGTGACCTCCATCCCAGCCCTTCCACCGGCCTCCACTTGCTGCACCTGCCTCAGCCGAGGAGGCCCAGAGTCTAGAACAGTCTGCCCCATAACGGAGCTCATGGTTCTGCTTCCTCTTGCACCCTCCAGTTCCCCATTCCTCCCAGTTAAGGTCTGGAGGTACCGCCTGACAAATGGAGACCATGGAACACAGGAACAGATGCACTGGACACAGGCATGCCCCAGTTGTAGCACAGCTCCAGCACAGCACCTTCGCTTCTCTCCCCAGTCTCCCTCCCCCCTGTCCTGGTGTTCCTCTTTCTTCCCCATTCCTCTGTCTCCCTCTCCCCTCTCTCTTCCCTTTTCTCCTTTGCTACAAGCCTACCCAACACCCTGCTGTTTTAAAAGCCCCTAATAGGAAACCAAAGCAAACCACTTTTCTCTCACAGAGTCAAATTTTAGAGGCAGAAACCTGCCTGCTTCCCCAACTTAACCTTTGGAACCCATTTCAAAATCAGGCTGGCTTCTGGCCAGGGCTCCCAGAACCTCCAGGGAACAGGTCACCTGTGGCCTACTTTCTTAATCCTGTCCCGTCTTGCACAACCTGACCTGAGGGCGGGTGGAACCGGCGCCCCTGCCCATGTTCTCTTTCTGGGGACCTTTCTCACTTCAAGCTGCTCTAGCTGTGCTCAGCTTCTCTCCAGGGCTCTGGCCTCGGCCCTCTGCTCACTTGGTGCACTGTCCTCCATGTCTGTCTGTTTAATCAGCTTGCTAAGAGACTCCAGGCCTCTGGTCCTTGGGCATTGTACCGAGCTTCGTGTTCAAGATGTCCAGAACGTACCTCATCACTCCCTCTGCCACCACCCTTCCTGTTGAAAGGGACCTAAACGAGCCTTTGGGAAGGCTTGTATAAAGTCCAGGGGTTTCAATGGTGTCCCCAGGACCCGGACCTTTTACCTCTCAGCTTGTCCTGTGTCTGGTTTGTCCTCTGGGGCAAGCCCTCCCTCCACACTGGCTCCTAACAATTGAAGGCCAGGGAAAGAAAGGCTACAGTTCCACTCTGGAATGATCTCGGCCTCCAAGAACGGGAGCATGTGGGCAGGCCGGACCTAGGTCACAGAACTCCTATGGAAACTGTCCTTTGCCATACAGGAGTTCATTCAGGGATGGGACATGCTTAGACTCTCAGACAGAGGACATGGAATGGATGAGAGATGGGATCCCCTGAAGAAAAAGAAGGATAATTCCAGATGAAGAGAGAATTGAGTGTGGCCCAGCAAGCAGAGCAGGTGCCCACCTGAGTCTCCAAAGCCTCTTCACACCCTGCCCTTCCTACCCCAGTCACACACTCTTCAAGCTCTGGGTTAATTCTTACCCCAGATGTCTTTTCTCTCTCTCAGTTTTAGGAGTGTAACCTCGCCGCCCTGGCTCTTGCCCCCACTATTTCCATAGATGCCCCTGTTGTTAATCCTCTTCCCCTATCTTTCCCATGACTGACTTGGTTGTCTTTGGGAAGCTCAGTTTGGCTAGCCCTCACCTTTCACCCAGCCCCATGGTGAGCTTGACCCACACAGGTGTGGGTGTCAGTAGTTCATTTTGATGGCTGAGCAGTACTGCAATGTTGTGTTGTCTTACGGCTTGTTTACCTCTTCCCCTGTGATGGACATGTGGTTTGTTTCCAGTGTGAAGCTATTGTGGGTGAATATTTATATATGTGTATGTGTGTGTGTGTGTACATGTCTCTACGCGAACATGTTTTCCTTCCTCTTGAGTAGATGCCAAGGAGTAGGACTAAATGGGTCACCAGGTGAGTACACGTCTAACGCTTTGAAAAGCTGCCAAGTTGTTGACCAGGCTAATTTGCCATCCCCACCAGTAATGGATGAGAGTTCCAGGTACTCCACACCCTTGACAACACATGCTATTGTCAGATGCTTTCACATTAGTCATTCCGTGGGTCCAGTAGTGTTTGTGATTTAAATTTGCATTTTCTTGAGTGACAACAGATGCCTTTCAGAAACCATGGTCTGTTTGTTTAATTCTTTTGGAAGTTTACTTGCGTCTATTTATTGGAGGGGAGAGAGTCAGTCCTCTCCTTCCATTATGTGGGTCCAGTGTAGTATGAGTGGTGAGCGGGACCCTTGGCTGTGTCCCGCCACCCGGCTAGCTTAACCCAAAATAATTACACAGAAACTGTATTTACTTGAAACATTGCCTGGCCCATTATATCTAGTCTCTTTTTGGCCAACTCTCACATTTTGATTTAACCCATTTTTACTAATCTGTGTTTACCACGAGATCGTGACTTGCCAGGAAAGAGTCTTCTTTTGTTTTCACAGAAGATGAGAACCTGTGGATTGCTTCCAGACCAATAATATGGTTTCATGGACCCTGGCCCCCTGAAAGGTCACCATGAACACCTTCAAAAAATTACTTCACTCAACTGCCAACTGAGATGAACCTGGCACACAGGATACACCATGAAAGACCTGATTAACATGAAGCAGTTTGGAGAGAAAAAACTGTGCCCATATTCCCAAATGTTTATAAATGTTCTTTTACATTTAAAGGGGGATATGATATAGATATGAATAATTTACATTGGTATAAAATTTTCTTTATTGATATAAATTTAAGGTCAATTTTGTTATATATATGTATTTCTGATCTTGATTAAGGTATTGTGATTGTATAGTTCATTTAAAAATGTAGTGTATAATTAAGAAATAATTAGAAACTTATTAGAAATTTATTAGAAATAAATAGATAATAGATAATCTCTATAATATTTAAGTTTGTAGTCATGTTAGCTAGATTTTCTAGATGTGCATAGATATATTTCAGATAGACATTCTTCATATTTTTCAAAGACTCAGAATATGGCATTTAATGTTTTAATAACTTAGGACTTTTCATGACAGTGAGACACCTCTGCTCCTGGCAGCACCAATCTACTTCTGGACGCCCAGAGGAAGATGGGCATCAAAGAGTCTCCTTATGGAGTTGGTTAGCCATTTGGGCAAGAAACTGCTCTTGCCTGAACTGTTACATAAACTGGACATGAAGAGCCCGCAGAGAGAGGAATGCTGAACTTGCCTAAAGGTGAGATGATCCTTTGGGGTTCCTGCTTCATGAAAGAGTCTGCAAGGCATTCTGCAGGATACAAAAAAAAGTGATTGAACTGTCTTTAAAATTTCCTGCTTCATGGAAATGTCTGCTGGATACTATGGGCCTGTAGGCTGAAGATGGATGCCCCAACAGCACAAAAGAGCTTTGGGTGACTGTACAGGCAGCGAGATGTCTCTGTCACTTCTAGAGTTTTGGAAGTTGCTTACTTCTTGTTTACTTAGGTAATATTATATCCTTCTGGAGTCTTTGATGGAGTTAAAGAATAGATAGTTATAGTTATAGGTTTCCTTTGTTATGATAAAAAATAAAATAGATCTAAATATTGTAAATGTAGTTCTTGCTTGATAACTGTTTTGTTATATGTAATTTTACAATGTTAAAATGAAAGCCTTTCTTTTTTTGTTTAAACAGAAAAAGGGGAAATAGTGTAGGAGGTCCTTCTGAATTTGTATTGCATTCATTGGTTAAATAAAGACACTGCCTTGGCCTTTTGATAGGGCAGGACTTAGATAGGTGGGGAAAAGAGAACAGAATACTGGGAATAAGACAGAGGGAGACGCCGCCATGAAATCGCCAGAGTCAGACATGCTGAATCTTTCCCGGTAAGCCACAATCTCGTGGTAAACACAGATTAATAAAAATGGGTTAAATCAAGATGTGAGGGTTGGCCAAAAAGAGACTAGATATAATGGGCCAGGCAGTGTTTTAAATAAATACAGTTTCTGTGTAATTATTTCGGGTTAAGCTAGATGGGTGGCGGGACACAGCCAAGGGTGGCTGGGACTGGGACAACAAGCAGCCCACTCGCCCCTCATACTACATCCAGGGGATGAAACTCAGGTCACTGGGCTTGGCAGCACGTGCCTTTCCTCACCTGCTGAGTTATCTCATCAACCTTGTTTGATTCTTCTGTGAAGCATCTCTTCAAGTGTTTGCTTCTTTTTAATTTAGTTGCATTTGGGCTGGAGGGACGGACGGCTCAGTGGTTAAGAGCACATGTTGCTGTTGCGGAGGACCAGAGTTCAGTTCTCAGCATCCACACCAAGCTGCTCACAACCTTCTATAGCTCCAGCTGCATCTGGTGTCCTCTTCTAGCTTCCGTGGGCACCCAAACACAAGGGGCATGCAGAGGGAAATGAGTTAAGGAGCCTTCTCTCTATGGTCTGAGTCCATAAAGAAGAGGTACTAACTTACCTTGACATGTTTGACAGAATTCACAGGTGGAGCCAGCTTGTCCTGGATTTCATGGGGAGGTTTTACATTAATTACAAATATAATTTCTTTGATATAGAGCTATTCAGGTTTTCTATTTCTTTTAGTTCTTGTAATTTGTATTCTTTGAAAAAGGGTTTCTATTTATTTAAGCTGTTAGATTTTTTCAATCATTTATTTATTTTGTATGCATACATGTGCTGGCAGAGGCCGCTAGTTCATTCCTGGCTGCCCAGACCAGAAATAATCGTTCAGAAACTATATTTTAAATCACTGCTTGGCCAATCACTTAATCATATTGCTAGCTAGCTCTTATATCTTAATTTAACCCATTTCTATTAATCTGTGTATCATGTATTGTCACGTGTCTGTGGCTTACCAGCAAGGTTCTGGTGTCTGTCCCTGGCAGCAGCTACATGGCATCTCACAACTCCGCCTTCTTTCTCCCAGCATTCAGTTTAGTTTTCCCCACCTAGTTCTACTCTGCCCTATCACAGGTGAAGACGGATTCTTTGTTCATTAACCAATAAAAGCAACATGTATACAGAAGGACCTCCCACACCATACATGTACATATAAGAATGCACGTGTACATTAGTGCACATGTGGAGGTCAGAGGAAAACTTACGGGACTCAATTCTTCACTTCCACCATATGGGTTTCAAGGACTGAATTTAGGTTTCAAGGCTTGGTGACAGATACCTTTAGCTGGTGATTCTCCTTGCTGGCCCCTGAACTTTTAAAATAAATAATAATGTCAGTAAAAAAAAAAAATAAGTATTATAGTATAAGACAGACATAACTAATTCTTTTGTGAACTTTAAATGTATTTAAAAGAACTTAATGTTTTTTGAGACAGGATTTCTCTGTATAGCCTTGGCTGTCCTGGAACTCAATCTGTAGACCAGGCTGGCCTCAAAAACGCAGAGGTCCACCTGCCTTTGCCTCCCAAGTGCTGGGGTTAAGGCATGCGCCACCGCCACCCAGCATTACTTAACATTTTAATTCCTTAACTTGGTTGCTGCACTATATCACACAGATTTGCTGGATTCTGCAGTAACTTGTAAGCAGATGTAATTCAGTTGCACATCTGGAAAAGGCACCATTAGAATACCAGCAATTAGAAGCTGAGGCACACTGTCTGAAAAGAAGCCGGCAGCCTGGAGCATATGAACAGTGAATTTTAAAACTCTGTAACTTAGAAAAAAAGCTCACAAAAACTGCCTTACCAAAAAAAAAAAAAAAAAAAAGACAGAAGTTTAGTGACCTCGGGAGGGTAGAATCTTCGAGGTGGGAGGGGTTACAGACTCTGGCACTGGGAGCCTGAAGGACATTCAGACTGTCCAGAGTTAGTTCTCAAAAAGCTGGTAAAGGAAGAGATGTTTGTTTACAGAGAGCCCGATGACAGCAGGTCTGAGATGAAAAGGGTTCCACTGACACAGGAGGCTTTGCCACAGGCCCGATGCTAAAGGGGAGCGTATCCCATTGACAGCAGTGTGAAGTGGTACCCTCGTGCAATGGAAAGGTTCAGATGAGGCAGGCTTGGTACTGGCAAAAGAGCCAGCTAGGAAACATCCGCAGACTGGAATTGCTGACTTCACACACTCATACAGAACATATAGCTTAGTAATTGTGTGCAACAAACACACATGCACACACACAGTTCTACACACACAAATAGAGACACAGACACACGCATACAGACACACATATACAGACATACACAGAGACATACATCCACAGTAAAACACATCCACATACAGACACAGACACACAGTCATAGACATACACAGACACAGAGTCACATACACAGACACACATACAGACTCACACACACACACACAGGGATTTCAGCTATTACTAAATTATACCATGTTCTAGTTAGCTTTGACTATGAACTTGATACAGCTTAGAGTCACCTATGTGTGTCAGTTGAGGGATTGCCCAGATCATATTGGCCTAACTATGGACACGTTTGTGAGGGGATTGTCTTGACTGTTAATTGGTGTGGGAGGGCACAGCCCACCATGGGCAGAACTATTCCCTGGACAGGTGGCCCTGAACTGTGTAAGAAAAGTAAATAAGCATGAACCTGTGAGTGAGCTGGCACGCGGCATTCTCCACAGCCTGCTGTGCTTCACTGGCTTCGAGTGAGCACCTTGGTCAGAGGCACTGCTGCCTGGAATAGCAAGCAGGCCTGCCTTCAGGGTCCTGCCCTGAAGTCCCTCATAGAAACGGAACGGAACTGGAATATATTTCTAATGTATATATTTCTCTCCCTCCCTCCCTCCCTCGCCCCCTCCCTCCCTCCTTCCTCCCTTATTTCTTCTGTTGTGACATGATTTGCTATGTATCCTAAGCTGGCCTTGAATTTTCAGCCCTTCTACTTCAACCTCCAAAGTGACGGGGTTGCACATGTGTCGCCCTGCACTCTATCTTTTCTAGATCTCACGCAGGAACAGAAATTTGCATTTACAAAACAAAGAAATGCATTGCTTCAGTGTCAAACACCTCTAACCCAAACACACTGCAGGTGGTCACGCAGGAGGGTGGAATCAGAAAAGCATTTCCATTTTGCTTTTGACCCATCGTCTGCCATGGTTTATGAGCGTGGTTAAATGCAGGGATATGCTGTAAATGAGGGCTAGAGCCCTCCCCCCACTCCTTTTAGCTATCATATATGAATTAGACATAATAATAGGTTTCATTGTGACATGTCATTCACGTATATAATGCATGTTGTTCAAGTGCACCTCATTACCCACTGCTGTCCCCCTCACTCCTGCTGATTCCTCCTCTTCCCATCTAGTGTGTCCCTTCTACTGTCTTATCTTTCTCTATTTTGAGCCATCGAGTTTCATTATGGCTGCATACAGGAGCATGGAGATCTTACTAGTGGATACACCGCTGAAGAAATGTCCCTCAGCAACTGTTAACAGCAAAAGCTCCTTATGGAGAAGCCTGATATCAGGAGCCTCTCCCAGGAGCTGGAGTCTTGAGAGTTTGCGAGCCCTGAGATCTCTTGTGCACAAGCCAGATGTGTGAGACTCTGCTGCAGTGGGTACCTACCCCACAACCGTGAGCATCGGGGTTCGTTTCCATGTGAAACACAAGGCTTAGTAAAGGATATAGAACACAAATGCGCTAAATTAATTACACGTGTATTATTAAAAGTTGATGGGATTTAAAGCCACTAAAGAGGAGGTCTATATCCACACAGTCTGCAGGCTTTGTTTAGAACTGCCCAGTGTGTGCTGGTCACAGAAAGCTTGTCCCGGGTCTTGCTCTTGTTTTCGGTCCTCCCCAGGCCACACGTTTGCCCGTCTGCCCACACCCAGGCTATGACTCTGCACATTGCCCTTAGGATATCACCATCGCAGACCGATTATTCTCTGGCAACCCATCACATCATTATCTCCACTTGGCCTGCCAATCAACTTCACCTTCTCTCTTTTTAAACCGATTTACTGTTTTCTCTTAATTTAAAATTTGTGCTTATCATTATGGTATCTGTGTAATGTGCATGTCTGATCTCTCTCTGTCTCTGTCTCTCTCTCTCTCTCTCGTGTGTGTGTGTGTGTGTGTGTGTGTGTGTGTGTGTGTGTGTGAACACACGCGCCAAGGTGAATGTGGGGAGGTCAGAGGATGCCTTCATTCTCTCCCCTCCACTTCTATTTATGTGCGTTCGAGTATCCAGCTTGGGTGAGCATGCCTTCACAGCAAGCAAATGCTTTGACCTAGGGAGCAATCTCATGGGCCAGCTTCACACCCTCATGTGACTTCTACTCCCCAATCCCAGTGAAAGTTTTCTTGGAGGTGATGTCCTCCACATCATTGAACCCAATGCATGTCCTTAGCAATCTGTCACCATTCAGTTCTGTCAACTGTGTCTTCTTCCTCCTCGGGACCTTCCCTACTTTCCACTCCCTCTAAAGCTACATTGTGATACTAGAATGTTCCACTGTGACATCACAGTTCTCAGCTGTGACTTCATAATGTTCCAGTGGATCATCACAGTTCTCTAGTGACACCACAATGCTCCAAGGCGACATTACAATGTTACATTATGACAACACAGTGCTGATTTGTGATATCAGAATGCTCCACTGTCACAGTTATGTTCTATTGTTAGTCCTGCCTGTCTGCGCATCCGTATCTTCAGGTCCCACGCTGTTCCCGGTCCTGCCTGTCTGCTCATCCGTATCTGCAGGTCCCACGCTGTTCCCGGTCCTGCCTGTCTGCGCATCCGTACCTGCAGGTCCCATGTTGGTAAAGGGAAGGTGATAGGGGAATATTCAGGGAAAACCTGAATGTGAGCTGATTTGTTTTCCCTAATGTTAGCCTGTCAAGAGTATGGTCTTGATAATTATTTAAATACGTTATGGCATTAGGGTCATGTGACTTCCTGAGGCGCTACACAGAAATGTCTCTTCACCCCAGAAAGGACACAGACACCAGCACCAAAGAAACAATTCCATCCAAGCTCAGCTTGGGGAGCCAGTGAGTTTTCTGGGGTTACTCACGGGAGAATAAGAAAGAGGGAACCTACAGGAACGCAGGTGATTCAGGCAGCCATGCCACTGAAAACCCTCCCCAGTATGGTTGACAACTCAGGAGTTCTACATCACAGAAGACTCCTGTGCAACTTACTGGCGGTCACAGCACTGAGGAGCCCTCCCCCTTCCTGGTTTTGTTATCACACTTCACTGCTGTGGGACTTCGAACCCTTTAGCCAATGGCTTTGGGGGGTTATGAGCCCCAGGGCATGGTCTTATCTGCATTTGAGACCACTTAGAAACTGATAGGAGGCTCTCTCTTGGCGGGGTGAAGAGCAGGCAGCACAGTGGTGATACGGCTGATGCTCTTCATTCCTGGGCAGAGCGGCTGGATGAAGGCAGCTGGATCAGTGGCGGCGTCTGCTTCATTCTGTCTCTGTGAGTTTGTCTTGCCATTGCACCCCCTAATAAATTGGTTATTAGACTTTCGTGGGTTCTCGCTTCATATAGCTTCAGGGTGAGGGCCTCGGGAGCCTCCCCTTCCCGCCACAAGGAAATGTTAACAGGCCCAGCTGTATGGGGGTGATCAGTTACTCTGCCTTGAGAAAGCAATGGGTAGGCTGGTGAGATGCCTCGGTGGGGAAAGGCTCTCGCTGCCCAGCCTGACCACCCGAGTTCAAGGCCCAGGTCCCCCATGGTGAAAAGAAAGCACCAACTTCCATGAGTTGTCTTTGACTTCCACATGTGTGCCCTGCATGTATGAATGCACCCCCCGACTCCAACATAATTTAGTGGAACAATAGTCATGCAATTTGGAGGAAACAGCAATACAACAATTAGGTTTCTGGTTTTTTGTTTGTTTGTTTGTTTGTTTTGTTTTTCGAGACAGGGTTTCTCTGTGGTTTTGGAGCCTGTCCTGGAACTAGCTCTTGTAGACCAGGCTGGTCTTGAACTCACAGAGATCCGCCTGCCTCTGCCTCCCAGGTGCTGGGATTAAAGGCGTGCGCCACCACCGCCCAGCAACAATTAGGTTTTATACATAAGCTAGAGATAACTTAGGCACGCAGGAAGATGTGTGTAGTTTATGTGTGTATTAGTTACTTTCTGACGAGAGCAGCTTATGGGAGGAAGGGTTTACTCCACCCTTGGTATCAATTTTTTGTATTCATTATCTTGCTCTCTGACAAAGTACTGCTCCATCATGGTAAGAAGGCATGGCAGAAGAATATGCTAGCTGATCACCCAGTTTTCTGTCGAGGTGAGTGTTTGTGCTTGGCTGGCCTCTTCTCTATTTACTCCGTGGAATGGCATCCAGGGGATGGTGCCACCAACATTTGGAGTGAGTCTCCCTCCTCAGTTAAGCCTCCTTGGAAACTCCTCACAGACACGGACAGAGGCGTGTCTCCCGAGTGATTCCCAAGCCAGACAGGCTGACACTGAAGATCACCCATCACAGGCTTTCCCTCATCAATCTGATGCCGCAAACACACCACGGTTAACCAGGGCGTCCCACTGCTGGGCTCTGAAGTCTCGTGTCATTCCTTATAATGCAAAACACATTTAGTTCATCTCTGGAAGACTCTAAAATCTTAACAGTTTCTAAACCGATCAAACGTGTTACTGCAGGATTTCTTCTGGAACTCAGAAACTCTCTTAGCTATCAGCCTTAGAAAATAATAAGATTTTACTCACCCCCAACATAGAATGGGGAACAGTTAACAACCCTATTCTAAAAAGAGGGGAGGAAGGTATAGCTAGGACAGACTGGACCAAAACAAGACCAGAACTTCGCCAAACAAACACCAAGCCCTACAGCTTCATGGCCTGCATTTGGGGCTCCTGGCGGCATCCACTGGACTCGAACAGCCTTGGGTAACCTTACTCTTCTCCTTGGCAGACATCTCATTGGTGTGGCATCTCCACCATCCTGGCGTCTCCATCACAGTTTAGGTTTTACCCTCCTAGAGTCACACGATGGTGTTTTACAGGCTTCCTGCAGGGCCTCCAATCCTGGACCACCCTTCCTGGCCTCAGTGGCTTTCTGGGACACTGTGAGCTTTCACAACCCTATAATTCATGCACTTTTGCACGCCTGCACAACCAGTACTGTGGGTGATGCTATCACATCCTGTTGTGAGCTCAAGATACCATGTGGCTCTCTGCCCCCACGGCTGTAGGGCCTCTCTGTACGCCGTGGTGGCTGAGCTTGGGAGAAACTTGCCCCATTTCACAGCAGGAAAGTTCCACAGTGGCATTCTCCTTCCAGTCTTTCTCCTTCAAATGAATTTGTGATCCTAACAAGTTGCAGTCTTCAGTGAGGCACCTTTCCTGGTGTCCCACAATAAAGCGCAAGGTCCCCCCGCCAAGTGAACTCACTCCATTTTCTCTGCACGGTCCTTGCCAGCAACTTTGATTTACTCAAGCATTCTGTGGTGGTTTGGATGCAAATAGCCCCCGTAGGCTCATATATTTGAAGGCTTGGTCCCTAGTTTTGGGAAGGATTAGGAGGTATGGCCTTGTTAGAGGAGGTACGTCACTAGGGTGGGCTTTGAGATTTAAAAAGCCCATATCAGGTCCAGTCTCCTTTCTCTCTGCCATGGATGTGCGGATAAGATGTGAGCTCCCAGCTGCTTCTCCAGCACCAGGCCTGCCAGCTGCCAGGCTTCCTGCCATGACAGTCATGGACCCTCTGAACTAGAAGTCCCAATTAAATGCTTTCCTTTATAAGTTGCCTTGGTCATCGTGTTCCTTCACAGCAATAGGATAGTAACTAAGATACTTTCTTATCACAAAACTGAACATTTTTTTTATATCTGCCTGCTCCACTGTCTGTTCTCTACCATCAGATACCTGGACAAGAGCCGGAGCAGTAACCATGCCACGGCTTGGGATACTAGCTGCCTTGCGATTTCCTCTGAGAAACAAGTTAGTTCATTACGCCTGTCTTCAGCCTCACTCAAATTCTCAGGATGTGGGCAGAACGTGCTTAGCCAGAACGTGATAGGAATGGCCACTAGTCCAGGTCCCAACAGAGTCCTTGTCCCACTCATGAGCTGAGCCTCCACTGACCACATCTCTCAGCTCTTGGGTCTTCTGGACTTCCACCAGGATGTTGCATTATTTCTGCTGACAGAATCTTAGGGTTTCTCTGACCCCAAGCTCCAAACTCTTGTACACCCTCCCACAAACCAGTTCTAAACCCCTAAGAGAGAGGGTTATCATAGCAGCAGCCTGCTGTTCAGATGAATTTTCTCATCGCTGTAACAAAGCATCTGACACAAAGGCAATTTAAGACGGGTATACTCATAGTCTGGAGAGATGGCTCAGCGGTTAAGAGCACTGCCTGCTCCTCCAAAGGTCCTGAGTTCAATTCCCAGCAACCACATGGTGGCTCACAACCATCTGTAATGAGGTCTGGTGCCCTCTTGAGGAAGAGGCCTGGTCAGTCATCCTCATCAATTTAGACCGTGAAAGCCAACATGGACAAGTTCAACAGAACCGCCATATACGGGCTGCCCATGCTGGCTTCAGCATTGCCAGTGCATAAATTCCATTCATTTAAAGCTGACCTAAGAAGTGGAAAATCTGAACCCCCCCCCCATGGCCAGACAGTGGCATAGTGACTGAAGGCACTAAGGCAAAGCCCACACCCTCTTCTAGCCTTCAAATACCAGAACAGGAAAACCTACTGTAATTTAAGTAGTACAAGCCAGAAGAATGTGGAACACTCTCAGATCCGTTCAAGAAAACCATAGATATTTTCTACTTTAAAGACACCAAGACTCAGAACAGTAGAGAAAGGAACGGGACCTACCGGAAGAGTAACAAGCTAACATGCACTGTAGAAATGAGATTCAGTACTAGAATTAAGGGTGGTCTGTATCAGGAAATATAGTCACAGAATGTTTTAACAAGATGAAAGGGGAGTTGGCAAGATGGCTCGGCAGATAAAGGCACTTGCAGCCAAGCCTGACGACCTGAGTTCAATCCCCAAGACCCACGTGCTGGAAGGAGAGATCAATGCTAGAAAGTTCTCTGTTGTCTACACACGTAAAGTGACACATATGTTCCAGACCTGTTCCTGATGTGAAAACCACAAGCCTGTTCTGCACACTGTCTGCTGCCCTGTGGCGTGATTACACATCTTTCTACATCTCCATCACCCCTGCCCTAGAATAACAAGCTCATGTCCCTAGAACACAGAGGCAGTCAATGTCTCTCCAGGCCCCTGGGTCAGCCCACCCTTCCTGTTTTGTTTTGGCTCTTTTCCTTGCTGGGTTGCTGGTCTAGAAATGCCTGGGCTCCAGGGACCCTCAGGCCTTAGCTTGAGTAACTGGGAATACAGGTGTGAGCCATTATCCCTGGCCACCTTTTCCTCTTGAGGCATCTGGTATTGGCCACTTTATACCCATGAACAAATACTCTAGAAGTGTCAGTATGAAGTGTCCCCAGCTCCTCTCCTTCCATTTCCCCCTGAACCATATCCCTCTTACCCAATTTTCAGCCCCGGCACACCACCAGAAGTGCTCTGAGCAACATATCCACTGCTCCTGATTCTGGATCATGAATATGGTCCTCCTCATTGATTTGCTAACACATTTCTAAACCCTATGTGGACCCACACCCTCATGAGTCAACATGTGTCTTTGCCTCTTCCTCGCCTGCCTGAACTCTAAATGATGACCTCTACCCTGTGTGCTCAGCCCAAAGGCCCTGGAGGAGGTAGTGAACACCACCCAGCACACAGCCCCTGGAGGGCAGAGCCACTTCCAGCCGCTCACTCCAGGTGTGGGTGTCGTCTACCCGCGGCTGTACCTGCCTATTGTACTAGGTTTGATGTCTGTCAGCGCTGATGATTTTAGAATTGTGGCAACATAGAAGAAGAGGAGGAGGAAGAGGAGGAAGGCAACAGACAGGCACGGAAAGTCAACAACGCACTTTATTTCGCAGGAGAACAGTGCCAGCTCTGGGGTGTGCAGGTTGGTTGCACAGTCTGTGTTTACATAGTGAAGAACCAGCCATTTTATTTCCCACTCGCTGAGCAGCTATGGTGCTTTTTATTTATTCGAGGCACAAATGACACTTGAACACAAAGTGGCCCTGGGCCCTTTTGAACACTGAGGTGGGATGAGTATCTACCCAACAGCTGGGGGGCACAAAAGGCTACCTCTTTGCCTCTGCCATGGAGGCCTGGGGTGAGGAATGCTCTCCCGGAGCTGGCTTTCTGAATGAATCTCAAACTGGGGTGGCTTCTGACATCTCTTTACCCAACTTCCCGCCATCAGCTAACTTCTCCCAGAAGAACTGTATTTGAGGCAGTATGAAATTGTCCCAGCAAAGTCTCTGGTGTCATGGGCTAAGTACCAACTTAGGAGGAGACAGGAACTGTGGCAAGGCCTGTTTCTTCTGGAGCTTTGAACACTGTCCCAGGAGGCAATGGTGAAAGCCCCGGATCTTCCCCAGGCCTGACATGAGGGCTATGAGGCCAAGAGAGCTGAGAACTCAAAGGAGGTCTCCCTCACCCTGCAGCCCTACCCTATGGGTCTCCAAGCCCTATTTTAATACTGGCTCCTAAGGCTAAGTATCAGAGGGAGGGGGTGTGCCAGCACAGGAGAGGGACAGTTATTTAAAGAGCTGATTAAATTAGAAAGGAACCAGGGGAGGGTGTCTGCTTTTCCCTGGGTCCTCCTGAAGCACCGGCTGCAGACTGAGAAACCCAAATTAAGGCGTCCAGGGCAGGGCGGACTTCCCCCAGCAACACTAGTTCCTTCAAGTGGTGGGGATGTTTGAAGTGACTGTCCCAGCAAGTGGCAGGGGACACACAATTGATGCTTCTGAAGCCTCCTCTGTAAGAGATCAAGGTCTCAGGCAGTGAGTTACTGATAACAAGACCCCTGGCTGGACTTGTGTGGGCGTGGGGGTTCAGGCTGCTGAGGAAGTCTATGATTGCTTAGACTCTCCTCCTCAGCGGTGAATCTCCAACAGGGGCACTGACACCATCTTGTCCTCCCCAGAGAGCAATGACTTGCCAACCAAAGACCCAACCCACAAAAGTCAAGTCTGGTTCAGGCAAGACGGCAAATGTGGAGTTCAAGAAGACAGACCCTTGAAACTACTATGTAGCTAAAGTGCTCCTTCAGGATTGCCCTTACCTATTAATGCCAATGTGCCATGGTGGGCGTGCACACACGCACAGAAGGACTGAGTTGGAGGAACAGATCAGTTCCATTTGTGTCTCGGAAGGGCTATAAACACCAAAACCTTCCACATACCCACGGGGCGAGGCCCGCCCTCCTCCTGCCCAGTGTGGGCCGAGGCCTGCCCTCCTCCTGCCCAGTGTGGGCCGAGGCCCACTCCCACCTCCCATTTGCTTAGTCCTTCTAGAAAAGGGAAATTCCAAAAGTAAGTCCCAGGAAGCCCCTCGCCCCCGCACACCAGGCTTCAGGTTAGAACCAAGGACAAGACGCTTTGGCCAAGACCTGGTACCAAGCTCCCATGCCATACTCTTTCAGTGTTCATAGTTCACATCCTTTTCTGGAACCTTTTCCCTCCTTATCTTGTTCCCAGGAGGCCGTGGTGTTGTGACATCAGCATGTGGTTTTATTAAAAACACAGTGGATAGTGGGATTGTTTCACCTGTGTCAGGAGAGTCCACCGATGCTTCTGACCTCTCTTATGGCAAACTGCATGAGGCAAACCTCAGCAACTGATCATTTTCCCTCCCAGCTGGGTGGAGTGGCCGGAGAAGGCCAGTAGGTAGAGATCAGAGACTTGCTGAGAAATGTAAACACCGCCTATAATGTGGGTGAGAACAAAGATGGGTGCCATGCTGGCCTCTAGTCCTTGCTGTGGTGGCTCAGCTTCTGCTCCCATCTAGGTGACTGCAGGCTCACCCTTGAACACTGACTGCACTTGCAACCCACCTTCCCACAGGGACTCCTCTGAAGGAGTCGTGCAGAATTAGTAAGACAGAGGATCTAGTCCAACTTTACATTACTGTACAGGTAACAAACCTTCACACACAGCACAGCCCTGCTCGGAAGCGTCTATGTATTTACAAACACACAGTTGTACATATATACATGTTAACAAAATACAGGGCACTCTAAAAATTAGATCCATCTTAATACATTTTTAACGTTATTCAATCAATACTTTAAAAAATTATTTCCCCATAATCTAAAGTAACTCCCTGCCCCACAAACTAATAGGGTTTTCTGTTTACATTTTTCCCTGTGAGAATTTCTTTTCCCTTGTTCCTTGATATCGCCCCCAAGCCCTCTTCTGGCTTCCCTTAGCATGAGTATGGGCATCTGTCCTCCTAGTTCTGTCTGGAGCATCCCTCTCCAGCAGCCGGGTGTTCTCAGGAATCCAGTTCCAACTGTTCTTGATTCTCACTGAGTCTTAACATAAGTTGCTGTTCATAGTAGAGGCTCTTGGCATAGTTGATTTCTTGTGATAACTTGACAGCAAGGACCTCAGATTTCACATGCACCTAGAGAGAGAGACAAGGATGAGCACACTGCCTTGAGAAGGGGCAGCCAACCACAACAAGAGGGCAAGATACAGCACCCAAGAACAGATCCCATCTGAGCAGCCAAGACAGTTCCAGGAGCCTGTGTCTGGTTTATCCTGATCCCGGCTTTTAGCTTATACCCCAGTTACTACAAGCAGACTATCACCACCAGCACTTGTGACCAGAGCGGATGAGATTCCAGTCAGAATGGACTGAACTTCTTATTCAAGTCCAAAGCCTGGTGGTGGCCGGCACAGGAAGAAGAGTCAGTAAACATAGGCCTGAATCCTTTATTACCCAGAATACTGCACAGCTAGCCTGCCCTGAAAGCGGGAGACAGTGGTGGATAGGCACACTTGGTTAGAAATGCATACTTTGGGGCATTAACTTTTAATCAACCAGCTCTAATTTAAACCAATGATCCCCACTCGAGCTCATTCCTGAGAGAATGGGGAAGGTTGAAGAGCTCCAGAGGAGAGACCCAGCAGGATGGCTTTTCCATCCTATAGAAAGACCAAAGATGCACACGGCCGCTCTGAAGGGTGCCGTTTTGGAGATGTAGCAAGACCGACGTCCGGTCCTGCTGCTACTTCCTCACATCTGCTCTGCTGTGGGCGCTGGACCAGCTTAGCAGAGTAAGGTGCTCTTAGGTCTAGACACAGCATGGGGACCAGGCGGGTCATCGGGTCTGAGGCCCAGCTTGCGTCTGAGTCAGCCAAGTGGCCTGAAGAAATCACCTGCCCTGACCCCTTCCCTAACAGCACTGAGGGAATAGCAGGAAGTGCGTGCAGCAGGGGCATCTCCACCTAGACATTCTGACACAACACCTCCCATCCTGCGGGGATAAAGTATCATTTTTATTTACAAATACCTATTGAATGTGCCTCATGCTAGTCGTCAGCATAGATCAAAGGGTTGTGGTTTCCTGATACCAGAAAAATAATACAGTGTGTTCTCTGTCACCCTCCTGGACTCAAGGCATCAATCAGCACTCAGCACTATGTTTCAGAGACACAAATGCAAGAGAACACACCGGGGCTTCTGGCAGAGCAGGAGCAGAACACTAGTGCATGCAGACCTCCCACTGGAGTCCTCAAGGTGGGGGGGAGCAGCTTGTCCGCTTGAGTGGCAAGGAGCAGCTGCACTCACCATTGGCTTCTGGTGGGACGGGCCTGGGATGGACACACCACTGCTGGAGTTGGCAGCTTTCTTGGTCACCTGCACATACACCTTCCCGTGGTCTTTGGAGACAAGGCAGTGGTAGAGGTCGTCATATTTGACCTCAAGGAAAATGGCCTCTCGGTCTATGTAGTCCCCACTCTTCAGGAAGTACACGGCTTTGGAGGAGATGAGGACACAGTAGCTATCGATATTCTCCACGGCTATGAAGCTGCGTGGGGAGAGAGAAGAACACGTGATGCTTAGCTGTTCCATGTTAGGGACAGGCCATCCCCAGATGCTCAAACAGGCAAAGACCTACTGAGGTCTCTGGGGTCTGGAGCCTAGGCTTACCCAGGCTTCCCAATTACCACATGTGTGGCTTCATTACTCTGGGCCTCAGTTTCCCCATTTATAAGTTTGTGTTAGGAAGGACTTGGCCTCAGGAGCTGCTGTGAGGCCCATATTCACGGCATACTCTCAGCTGCAGGATGCTCATGAACAAGGGATGTTGGCCAAGAGTTCCATAAACAGAAACAAACTCCTGTTCTGAAATGGGCTTTGTGGGGTGCTCAGTGAGTTTTATGATAGTTACGAGTTAGAGAAAATGGAACATGTAACACAGACCAGCTAGACCCTGAGAAACAGCAGCAGGGCTTGATGATGTGAGGGACAGGTCTGTCAGACTGCACACCCAGGGCTTGCACACCTGCATTTACATCTTCACCTGACCCCTGTTCAATACAACCAGGGACACAGGGCTTGAGATACCACTTCCATCTCAGAAGTGTAGTCATGGTGGCTAAGAGATCCCAGGCCACTAAGAAATAGCTTTGAGAAAGAAAAAGACTGAGCCCTCAGCACCTTCAGACTGATGTGGAGATTTATGTAGAACACACCTCTCTGCTCGGCTGCTGAGCCAGCAGGTCAGCCTGGAAGACACAGTGACAGCCTTCCCAGTTTGGTAGCTGCCTGTATCTTACGGCAGCCTTTCACAGTGTGCCTGAGCACCAGGGACAGCAAGGCACACTGGGTGACAGCAAGCTTACTAAGAGCTGACTGACAACAGGCTGCTGTGAACCTTGGGGTTTTAAGTTATTTTTGCTCGGAGTCAAGGCTACACCTGGTACTGTCATGCATCCAGGTCCAGGGTAGCCTTGGTCCAGGGTCACAGGCACAAAATCCTCAGAGAGGGCAGAATCATTGAGGGCAGTAAAGCAGGGGCTGTCCTGTCAGACCCACGCGTGGTTGGCCCTCCTTCTCCTCTCTGCAGCAGATCTCTAAGTCGCACTTCATTTCCTCCCTCCTCCCCAGCCAGAGTCACCATCCTGACTCTCGAAGCCCTGGCTCTTGATTGCTGATATTTCAACACCTTGGCCTGCAAAAGCACTGCCAGAGATTTTATTCTGCCTCCTGGCTAAGCATCCCGTCTCTCGGTGGTGCTCTAAGCCTGGGCATGGTCCACTGCACACCCACATGACTTCCTGAGTACCCACCACTGAGTCAGTCACCCATGTGGACTTGCTAAGTACCCACCTTGTTCTAGTCGTCATTTTAACTATGGCTCCCATGACAAAAAATGGGGTTTGTTGTTCTCATTTAACTGGTTAGCAATGCCGAGAATATAGACTTGTAAAGTCTCACTGCCAAAATTAGCAGTGCCCAGCGGCCCTCATTGCTCAGCTAGCTTAGCACAGCCTCCTCGTGAGAGGCACTCTGAGAGGCAGGGGCCACATTGCTGAGTGAGGAGAAGGGAATGTGGGAGGGCATGGGGAGACAGAAGGAAGAGGGCACCGCACAGGGCCAGCTGGAACCGGATGGAAAATGAAGGAAACAGTCAGAAACAACTTTATTCCAGCAGCTCAGGGGACTGCAAAGGTGGCTAGGAGGCGTCCTGCCAAGACTGGCTCTGGAGCCTCCCGCTGGTGCTCCACCCTTCACCAACATGCTTCTGAGGACTTGGGGACACCAAGAAAGATACTTTTACACCTAACGGCACAGGGGCTGATCCTGAGCACAGTTCCCAACTCCTTTCTAGGAGGCTGCCATGGCTTAGTCCTCTTACAGGCCAGGAAACCTAAGGAGAAATGGTGACTCCTGAAAGGCAGACGGCATGGTGAAGGAAAACTGGGCTAGGCAGGCAAGGAGGGTCCGCAAGCCCTCTGGCAAGGGAGCTTGTATTTTGGTAGGTCAGTTCCCTCATCTCTGAGGGAGATGGTGCTGCCTACTAGCCCCTTCAGTTAACACTGCATGGAGAGGGCCCATGATGGACAGAACGAGCCAGCATAGCAGCCCTAATTGCCACATCAGCACAAGTGCGCAGGAACCCAGCTCATGCCCTGGGGCTGCTGCTGCTGTTACGTTCATTGTCTTATGGCCTTCAAAGCAACATCAAATCAGAACTAAGGGCAGAGTTAGGGAAGAAAGCACTGGGCAATGGGCCTGGGGAGCCAATGGCTGTCTCTTTGCTGGGGCTTTCCCTGCAAAACATTACTCAGGGTCAAAGTTTGGGGTCCCATCAACAGCACTGCTGTCATTCTGCTTGCTCCCCACCCCCATACACAAAACAATCTGGAAACCACATCAGACATTCATTCAGATGGCTCCTGAGCAGACCCTTCGCATGCTGATCGTGAACTGGTCACTCACGTGAGGAGTGGGGGGGGGGGGCAAAGCAGCACTCTCTTGGTTCTTCCCTCCCCTGACCTATTCCTTCCTGCCTTTGTTTCTCTGTGCCCGCACCCCTGCTGGCCACGGCTGGATGCCATACTTTGATACCTGGACTTGGACTTCCACTCTCCTCACTGCCGCTGGCCCACAGATGGACTGATGAAAAGCCTCACGGGTGACAGGAGGGACACTGTCTGTCCATGATCTGTTGACTCATAGGACAGAGAGGACCTCTCTGTAAATCAAACCACTGGACACCCCGCGAAACACAGCTCAGATTTCTTTTAGGACAGAGACCCTACCCTCCGTGACAGGCAGTGGGAGCAAGTGAAACAGTAGTGAAAGTCGCCCCCCCCCCCGTTGTTATGCCCCTCTCCTCCCAAACAGGTCTGCCTGACTTGCTGGACCGTGAACTTGATGAGGAACACCACAGAGTTTATACTTGGCCTGGCACACGGTGAGACTTAATGGATTGGGCAAGGATTCAGAAGGTGACAGTAAAGACACCAGGAGGTCTGGAGGAGTTCAACTGCATGTGTGCAGCGCTGGCTGTGGGATGCCAGGGCTGTGCTTCCCTCAGCCGGGTAACCTGTCAGTCACAAGTCTTTCGGTGTCAAACATCCCTGACAGATTAGTTCCTGGCTGAGAAAGTGTAAGCTGGAGCTAGGGCTGGGGCTGAGAGACACAGTACCCACCAAGCCATGTAAGGGCCCTGGGATACATTCCCAGCAAAGAAAGGCAGGAGGCGAGGGTAAGGGACAGGGAGGAGGGATATAACAAAGGGGATTTTCACTATTATTTGTTTTCTGAATTCTGTTTGATTCTGCTAGCTATGTAAATGAGGTGGCTTCATTACAAGAGGAAGGTGGCATTTAAGCATGCTACTTTGGGGAGGATCCTCTTCTTCAAAAGTGCCCCTCCCCTTCTAGGAGACAAACACCTAAGGAGAGAAGCGTAAGGTTTACAAACCCGTCTTGCTTTCTTTTTATATACTTTTCTGTATTTAAGAAAAAAAAAATCTTCTAAGCATTACTTTCTATCTAAATGGTGAAAGACCCCAAGGGCCACTCTGCTGAAGGCAGTAGCTCCTCGGGCCTGCAATCTGAGTGGTGGCCTTGCTGAAATACCAGAAGTCAGTATCTCACAGGAAACAAGCAAATGGAAAGACAACAAAAAGCGGGACCACTGGCCGCAAACCAGGCGCTGCTCAGAAAGCGGACCCTATAGGGCAAGCGCTATTTTAACACCGCTTCATCCTGGGCCTGGATTAAGGCTGAGAAGGAGTAACAGAGCTGATGAACCTGCTTTGAGGCCTGAGCAGACCTTAAATTGGATGGCACTGACAATCTGTTCAATACTGTTTAATTAAATGGAAAAAACCCCACAAAACTAAATGCAACTTGATGTGGGAGATCAAAGTTGAAGCTGCTGTGGTGCTGGGGACTTGTGGGGCTTTGCTCCGTCAGGAAGTCATTACACAATATTTTCCAGAAGTAAAACAGTGAGTCTAACTGGAAAAAAATGTGGAAACATTTAGTTAGCACAGTAGAGCAAGGTATTAAAGACCCTTTTAACGGGTTAACTCTGAGGGAAATATGCAAATAATGAGGTTCTTAAACATGTTTTTAATTACAAATCTAGGATAAAAGTCAGAGGCAGAAGTCAGCACTGGGCTTTTCCTGAGCACCCCTTCCTGCAGACAGATGTCCGGACCACAGGCTGGTAAGTGAGGACACTCCGAGCCATGTCTGCCACAGACCCTGCTGACCTCCTGTGTGCCCAGGAAGACTGAGGTCACATGCCTCCCTTACCACCCACTGGCCAAGTTCCACCCTCAGCTTGGGTGGAGACACAGGGTTTTCATCTTCAAAGTCAAAATTCATTCCGGCAGTCACCGTGCCCAGATCACATGAACGTCAAGCATTTCGTGAAGTCGATTTCACTGGTTTCACCCTGACTCCAGATCTCAGCTCCCTGGCCTGTTTCCCATGTGTGCACCACGTGGGCAGGAATCCCATGGTGACTGGACTACACTGTTTCCCCTCGTGCTTTCTAGCCTTATGTCATTCGATTACAAATGAATCTTGTTGCAAAGATCAGGGATGGTTTGGATAGAATAGAGGTGGGTTAGCAAAGAATCTAAAATATAACACACAAGGATCTATAATTTTACTTAGCCTACCCTTCTTTTTGAGACAGGAATGCTTATAGCCCAGGCTCACTATGCAAGGTGGCTGAGGACGACTTTGAACTTGTGATCCTTCTGCCTCCAATCCCAAGTGCAAATACCACTACTTTTGGTTTAGGCAGTGCTGGGAATGGAACCCAGCTTCAGTGTATGCTAGGCAAGTACTCTATCAGCCTAGCTACATCCCTCAACCCTTACTTAACCTTTCATAGCACTCCTAAAGCCCCAGGGATTAGGAAGTGGGACAGTTTAACACAAGTGTTGAACTGCAGCTCTCCAAGCTGAGCTTAATGAATGATTCGGATCTCAGGCACTGCTCTGGGTTTGAAGGGTTCGAGTGAGCGGAACACCCTAGCCATCAGTGGCTGCCATTCTAGTAGAGTCTATACCATGCCCTGCTTGGCTGAGAAATGACTCTCTAGTTGGAGGCCCAAAGTCCCGTCAATGTAGTATATAGGGCAGTCTCAGCCCTCTCAGCCTCCAGAAGCAAATATCTAAATGTCTGTTGTTGAAGCCACTCTGTCCACAGCATGCTGTTAGGTAGCAGAGCCTTATCTAGAGATGCTCCAGTGACAGCATGGCAGGACACATCTAGGAAGATGCCATATCCCATCTCCTAAGTCCTGGACTTCATTTTCTATGTCCCCGCTTCCATAAGATATGAGATGTGAGTTGAAGTCTCTCTGGTACTGTCTCCACCAATGACACTGAAGACCATCCCAGGAGCCAATGTCTCCCTGAACTCTTCCATCAGCCAGCAACACCACAGTGTTCAGATTGTCCCTAGCTCGCCTCACCTTAGAAGACACAAGTTACACTAGCATGCTGCTAAGCCCCAAATGCAGTCCTCTCACATCTGGGCAAGTCACAGAGCACTTTACATTCTGAGGGCTTCCACAGATATCGACAAGGACTGCCACGGCTGCCACATCAGTTAAGAAAATCTCAGTAGCTGAAAATGTGACAAGATCCTGGGTTACTAAAAGGGTGACAAAACAATCAAGAAAACACATTTCCAGAACATTCGATGGGCGATGGTTTTTGGTTAATTTTGCTAGCGTTCTATAACAAACACTGGATAGCAAAGTTTAAGGAAATTGTTTATGGGAAAACCATCTCCTAACACCCCATGCCCTGGCCTCTCTTTGAGCTGTCTCCACAAAGACTCATGCTGCAGAGTCGGCATAGCAAGGTCCACTCTGAAACAGACTCCGAGTCACTCCCTCCAGTAAAGTAAAGGCCATTTATAAATAGTTATATTGAGACCATCAGACATTCAGAACGAGCAATCCTTTAGCCTTTCCAAGGCTGAAACTCTTGGGTAACAGGGAAGTTTCTCAGACTCAAAGACAGACAAGGCAACACAGTGGACCCCTTTCTTCAGCCCCCACTTACAACTCGTCTTGGATGTTGTCTGTCAGCTTGAAGAGCTGCTCCTGTCCTTCTGCCTGGCTCTCAGAATAGCGAGGAAGCAGTCCCTGGGGGCCAGTGCAGCAGCGCGGCTTCCGAACCCTCTGCGCTTGGGTCCTAGAGGGACAAATGGACAGGAAGAGGTTAAGTGTCAAGGTTGAAATGATTTTCCATCCTCGTTTGGAAAGGCATTGCCTACAGTCAGGAGGAAGCTGCAGCAGGGCTGTGTGGGCTACAGCATGCCCACTGTGAATTCAGACTGGGCCTCACAATCCTTTGGCTACAGGATTATTGGCTCAATCAGCTGACTTCCTTGGCCTCAATCTCACTTTCTATGTAACGAGCTGGCACAACCTACCTCTTGGTTGTGGGAGCAAATAAGAAAGTACCCATTAGGCTTGTGCTGAAGAGGATAGGTTACCCATCGCTGCAGCTCTGTAAGGTCACTATCACTAGGTTCCTGGTGGACCACACCGGTTTATTATGGTTTGCTAGGGATCTCTTTGGGTCGGCCTGCTGGGGACGTGCAGTGGCTTCAGGAGGAACACCAAGGGGCCTGGGCTTTAGTGTGACCTGTTATGCTGCCAGGCTCCTGAGGGGTGAGCTCAGTCTCCTGGGTAAAGGGTAAGGAATGCAGCGGCCACGTGAAGGGACCAGTCCTAGGACACAGCAGCAGCCCTAACTCATGCCACTTGGCTGCTGGTTGCCCAAAGGAATCTGCTTTGCTATGGCTTTCAGGGTCGGCTGCTGTTGTCTTTTTCCACAAACCATAGACAGGGTAATTGATAAATACTTTTTGGTGTTTTCCTAGAAACAGGAGTCCATATTTGTCTTGGAAAGGCGGTGCATACTTCAGATGACTGATAAGAGCGCACTGGGTCTGTCCTCGGCCTTGTACTTGCTGTACTCTTTATTATTTGTTCCTGGAACCCACTGAAGCAAAACATCCCTCTCTAGACATAGCTCAAAGGGAGGAGCAGGCAGCCACACTGAATCAGCACCTTGGGACCACGGACTGGTGGGAGTGGAGACGGACTGACAGGGAGAAGTGTCCTGCCGGGCAGGTCGGGGTAGGACCCCGGAAGCAGCAGTCTGGAACTTGCCACAGGCTATCTGCAAAGCTAAGATCATTGCCTGTGTTTCTGAACCCAGGTCAGGCTGAGTTCACCAGGCTCTGGTTCCAGAAGGTGCCATGGGGGTGTTTGATAGCTCTTAGGAAGCCAGATCTCCATCCCCCTCTCACACACAAGTCTCAAATACTTAGTTATGAGGGTGCCTTGTGTCCTTTTAGCTTTGGTTTGCAGGAGTAATGTGGAGACTTGGAGGAGGATGCAGGGGCTTGCACTGAGGGACTGATTGGGTAGGTAATGGGGTGGCTTCATTTACAGCACATATTTACACATTCCCGCTGTGCTTAGTCTCAATCCTTCCTTCATGGTGGAGACCTAGCAATGGCTCTCACCCCAGAGTTCTCCCTGAAAGCAGGGATGGTGATGTAGGCAGACACTGTGAGTCCACTGGGAGAGGAACTTCTTAAGGGCTCAGCTATGGATGCCAGCAGATCACCATACGCAAGGAAGATCACCATACGCAAGGGGTACCCAGGAAGGAGCTGGGTAGACTTTTCAAGGTGGCCTACTCTAGCCTCCTGGCCTGGCAAAACAACTGCTGCCATTTTACTATCTAGACAGACCAATGACATGTTTTCCCCAAAGCATTCCCATGGTTCTTTTGCCTGAGAGGCTCCTGAAAGGGCCATTGGCTGCCAAGCAGAAGACCAAAGACCCCTCCAAGAGGCAGATGGGAGAGTCACTTTCCTAGCTCCTTTCAACTAAGTTTGACTTTCCCGGGGTGCCACTGTCTGGTTCACCAGGGACAGCAAAGGGTAGCTGTGAAATGGGAACCTTTGTGGACAAGTGTCCTATTCCTCCAAAAGACCTGCTTTTCTCAGGGATCACCACTGCAGGGAAGGGGAAACCGACGGTGAACTGCATCCTTCTAAAAGGACCTAAGGAAGTCTGGCAAGTCAATGAAAGGTGGCAGGCTGCTCCTGAGCTCCTAGAAGTCATACCTCACACCAACTATGGGCCAACTCAGAATGGAAGAAAATGTGCCTCACACTACCAAAAAGTTTAAGTACACACAGTAATTCCTTGGCTCAGCAGCTTCCTCTAGAGCCCCTTCCTTTAACCTTATCTCTACTCTCAACATATTATCTTCTAGCCTGCAAACTACAAAGCCACAGAAACACCCAGAATGAGCAGGTAGAACAGCTCCTTTGTGGATCCTCATCTCCTCTCTGTCTTCCCCACAGACAGCAAACTACCCCTAATTTTTATGGTCCTCTCTACCAAACACCAAGGGCCATGCTAGACTCAACGCTCAGTGCTAGGGCCTGGAGGAGGGCACTGTGATGCTTGAGGCCATTTTCATGTCACTAGGAAAACCCCACAGCCTCCCTCACAGAGAGGACACACCTCTCTGTAAATGAGGGGTTCCCTCACAGAGGAGAGATTGACGAGCATTCTTTCGAAAGGCAGAAAGATGGATTAAAGACACTCTTCCTCATTCTTCTTTGTCAGTGACTAAAGCTAGTTTTTCTCCTCTAAAACAACTAAAATTTCAAGTTCTCATGTCCAAGTTGGTAGGCTGTGAGCAGGTGTTGGGGGATAGGGCTAAAGTCTCCATGAGAACAGATCTGGCGGAAAGGTTACGAAGCAACCTTCACCAGGGAAAAGGAACCACTGTGTGGTAGAACTGTTCCCATACTCAGTATGTATGATGACACATACAGGCAATCATAGTGTTTGGGAAGCAGAGATGAAGCCGGCAAGATTGAAGCCAGCTAGGCCTACTTAGACTTTGTCTCAAAAAACCCCCACTAAAACCAAAAGCACCTGAACACAAACAAAATATAATAATATATTGTATAAAACATATATCAGTAGAGGCAAACATCGTTTGCACAAGGTCCTAAGAATACATACAAAGGATCATACCCATGTACATACGTATATACACACACACATGAATTCAAATCACCCTTACAAACAAGCGCTTCCACAGGTAACAGCATTTCTACACATGTTCTTGCTCTGTGACTCAGTTTTACAAGACTGACTGTTACATCACTATCCTGTGTCGCAGTGAACCAAGCACTGGGAAGAAGACAATAGGACGGCCTCCTCCTGCTCTGTTCGAAGTCTGCTGTTGTCACTGGCCTTTTTCTTCATTTGAACAAACATCATCCACAGCCCCACTGCTGACCACAGCCTGGGTGTCTTCTGCATCCAGACACCGTTCCTCCTCTCCCTGGCACAGCCCCAATTCTGAATCTCGTGTCTAACGCCCATGCTTTTCTTTCTTAGGCAGTATTCCCACCTTCCAAGCCTGTTCTGGCACACTAGTGCTGTCTATAGGTTCTAATCATGCTGGGCCGTTGGGAGGATTCACTTCTGTCTGTAGTGTGGATGTCTCTGACATATCTGAGACCGGCTAAGGTTCTGCTATGATAAGTGATGTGGCTATGAACATGACAAGCGTCATGTCTTCTGGTGACCTTTGGATTTGGATACATACAAATGCACACATGCATGCATGCACACTTTTTGCCAGATTTCAGGATATAAACGTTTACCAAAGAGGGGAGTGTGAGCTACTTTTAAAGGTGCAAACCATTTTACATTCCTGCCATGATGCGGTTATGAGACGCTAGCTATTTACACCCCTTCCGATGCGTGGTACTGACTAGGACAGCACTGTCTAGTGTGCTGTCACCGGCCACATGGCTACTAGGCACATGAGGTGTGGTCCACGTAACCACATGGCTACTAGGCACATGAGGTGTGGTCCACGTAACCACATGGTTACTAGGCACATGAGGTGTGGTCCATGTAACAAAAGAACTAAATTTGAAATCTACTTTCATATGAGAACCTGTCTCAAAACAAATAAAAGGAAGGAAAATCAGGAGAGTGGTGTAATTCCAGTACTCAGGAAGAAAAGGCAGGAGGACCTTTAACTGAAGGCAAGCTAAGTTAAAGGTCAGTCGGGACTACATGAGACCCTGTCTCAAAGGATCAAAACAAAGCAAAATTAAATTGACTTATACTTATGTTATATCTCGGAGAACATTGATATAGACTCTATTTAAATTTTATGTTTATTTATTGTGGAGGGGTGCATGTATACCATAATGTATGTGAGAAGGTCAGAGAGCAACTATCAGGAATTTCACTGTGTTCTAGAAATCAAGCTCTGGTCGTGGGAATTGGGCAGCAAACGTTTTACTTGCTGAGCCACCTTGCCGCCGTCTAGATTCTCCAGTGGGAGAAAATGGCCTCGGCACTTCCTCATCCCACCTCCTTCCTTCAGATGAAAGAGTAATGGTGTCCTGTGCTGGCTGTCTCGGCTGCCAACTCAACTACATCTGGAATCAACTAAAACCCAAGCTGCTGGGCACTCCTAGGAGGGGTTTCTCCACCTGGTTATTTGAACAAGGAGGACCCACCCTCAGTCTGGGCCACATCTAATGATGGCAGCCCACATGAAAGGCAATGAACGAAGGAAGCTTTGTATTTTGCCTGCTTGTCCCCACTCTCTCTGGCAAGTTCATCTATCCTGCTGAGGCTGACCCCAACGTCTTCTGAAGACCAGCAGCTCTCCAGGAATCCTCTGGATTTGGACAGCCGAGACATTTAGCATCGTGGACCGAACAACTCCCGGATCACAGCCCGTGGGCCAGTCTGCTAGCTCCCTTTATATCTGAACAGTCATTCTACCTGCTGTGCTTCCTTAGAGAACCCTGACTAAATGGTATGCACAGGGCAGTAGGGTGGCTCCTGTCATTGGTGCTGGGGCATGAAGGTCAACATTGAAATTGTTCTGCCACCCACTGCTGTCATGATGCCACCTGGGCAGTGTCTGGTACCACACTACACCGGAAGTGGCAAAACGCCCTCATTCACTTCTCTTTGGTTAAGTGTTTCTTGACCGGCACTGAGAACAAGAGTCAGTGTGTGCAGCGTCTCTGCCTCCACAAGCCTTTGTTTAGCCAAAGGTCTGCGGTGCACTTAATTGCTGCCAGCTGGGGGCTGTCGGCCATTTTTAGCCCTCAGCTGCTGTGGTTTATAAATTTCACAGCATATAGGAAGAAGCAGCCCTTCCAGTCAACCAGCTAATCCAAAATGTCAGCACCAAATGAACTTGAGCTTTGAACTCCATGAAAATGTCAGGCAGCGGTGATACACTATAGATACCTCTTCCCCCAGGGAAGGGGCTGCTCACACAGTGGCTGATACACTGCAGATACCCACCCAGGAAGAGCTGTCCATGAAGACTCACTCCATCAGGCAGGGGCTCTCTGACAAATACTGGGGGCCCCCAAAACAAAGATCAGAGCCATGAAAATAACCTGTGTCCCAGTCTTGAAGCAACAGTAAATCCAAACAAGGTGGCGGGCAGATCTAACCAGTTCCACTTGGCTGATGTGCCTTTCAGCCTGAGGTCAGCAGTTGGCCAGGCCATGATTTGTTCTTTGCTTATATGATGAGTAGCTGTGTCACAGTTCTGTTAGCTGGAGACAGATGGCTGTGTATGTCCACCCAGGCATAGTGCAAGCTGATAGCTGCTCGAGAAATCTGTCATGGTCAATGTCTATCAGCCAAGTGACATCCACAAGCCATCAGTAAATGAGCAGACTGTGTGCATAGACTGTGACGCCCAAGCACAGTAGATGTTTATTCTGCGAAGGGCTGCCATCTAACTGGGGGCTGGACGTGCTGACCTCGTGGAGTGATGGATGACGCTTATGTTTATTATATATATGGGCCCACAATTTTTGTTTTCACTAACTATCTTACTGATATGCAGCGTGCTCAACTAAGCACAAATAATTAGACTGAGAACAGAAGGTTGGCCCAGATTCTAAAACACTGTTCACTGGTAACAGCTACAAGATATCAGGGGTCTTGTCTGAATGACTCCATCAAACATTTGTTATTGCTCTGAATGGCACTGCCTGCACTGGAGAGCCCTATCTGGTTAGAATGCACTTGGATGCTCACTGAAGTATAGTGGGGTCCAGAACACCTCTGAGCCGCAGCTCTTTCCTCTCTGTCCCATGAATCCATTTCCAAAGACGATGAAAAAGTGCTTCTCACTCCACTCAGTGCACGACATGGTGAGTGTGAAAATCTCTCAAGTCTGACCCTTTCCCATGAGGAAATGCCCCGCCAATAGTTAAAGACTGATTGATATAGCATCACCTTTTAGAAGCTACTCACAGACAGTAACCAAGTTTTGGCATGTTGAATCTTGAAATGGGAAAATGTACCAAGTATTTCCTGGAATAATTTGGATTTTGAGCACATGAAAGAAATGGTGTCAGTAGAGATTTATTCTTCCCTGGAATTAGTAAGTAAGTATTCAAATTAAGGTAGCCAGAAAAACAAACCTGCTCAGAGGCCTGAAAATGGCAATGCCTCCAACTGGTTCTCTGCTCCATCTGACTAGGAAGCTTGAAGGGCAAGCTTAAATCCTCCCCTCATGTATAAACAAAGCTGGTGACCGGCAGTACAGCTCAGTGTGGAGAGGCACTCACTGCCAGGTCTGACCACCTGAGTTCAATCCCCAGAACCTACATGTGGAAGGAGAGAACCAACTTCCATACTCCGCCATGGTATGTATACCCTAATACCACATGCAAATACACACAGAGATGCAAATTAATAAATGTAACAAAAATTCAAATGCTGATAATAGGGCTGTTACTAGTAGTAAATAAGTCACTAAATGTACAGAGCTTGGAGTAGAGGCTGGTCTATACAATACACTCCACAGAATGGCACCCCAGGCACGGATGGCCTGGGGAGGCTCACAGCTTGCCATGGAAGTGCTTCCCATTCCCCTCCGTGTTGACATTCCACCCCACTCCCTGGAGCTCTGAAGTCATGTGTAAGGCAACACACAAAGTCCCATACCAAACCATTGCCACTGGAAACGGGGGAGATGTTGACTCAAGGAAGCATAGAAATCCTATTTATATTGTTAGGTTTTAGCAGTCCAGCAGGGGTGATTTCCTGGATTGGTTTGCACCCATCAGTGGGGTTCACACCTGACTTGTTTATAGGGGTCAAGGCTCTCTGTAATCTCATGCATTTGGGGACCCCATGACACGGTGACCGTGACAGCTGGTAGGACTAATGCCAGCAGATGTGCTGCTGGGACTTCAGCTCGAGGACAAAGATACTCTAGACTTTTTCTTGGTCAACTGCCTCCAGGCTGAGACTATCTCTGAGAAGGCTCACTTTATAATGAATTCAGCACAGCTGGGACCCCTGGAAAAGGTTCACCAAATGTCATAAATCTGCTTGCATTCTGGGGTTGCTTTACTTTATAAAATTGCACACGACTTTGCCGGATCGCTATAGGGAAGGGGCACTTCACAACTGAACGCTTTGTGTTCCTCCAGCGACACCAAGGAGAACCCAGCACTTCCCAGCACGCTCCTTGGAACCCTGCCGCTCTAACACCAGAACTGTTTACATGGCCAAAGTGAAGTTTGTAATACTGGTGCTAAAAAGCTGGTTTTCAGACCATTTCTACAAATGACTACATAAGGGGAAAATCCAAAGGAAGACGTTATCTCCCAAATGTTGACCTCTTTTGAGATCAAGGAGGCACAGAGAAGAGCAAAGGTTGGTAGGGAAAGAACAAACAGAATGACACCCAGCAAGCACTTGCTTGATAACACTGACAGGAAAGAGGTCACAAATACAGCACATAGTAGGACTCATAAAATTAACTGTCTAACACCCTCCTATAATTCCTGAGGACAAATAAATCAACTTAAAATTCCTAGATGTGGCTGGGCACAGTGGCTTTCACCTTTCATCCCAGCACTTGGAAAGCAGAGGCAAGCGGATTTCTGAGTTAGAGGCTAGCCTGGTCTACAGAGTGAGTTCCAGGACAGTCAAGGCTACACAGAGAAACCCTATCTTAAAAAACAATAAAGCCAAACTGGGTGGTGGTGGCGCACGCCTTTAATCCCAGGATTTGAGAGGCAGAGGCAGGCGGATCTCTGTGAGTTCGAGTCCAGCCTGGTTTACAAGAGCTAGTTCCAGGACAGGCTCCAAAGCTACAGAGAAACTCTGTCTCGAAAAACAAAAACAAACAAACAAAAACCCAATAAAACCAAATCCAAAACAAATCTCACCCCAATGCAAAAGTGTGGTGTTTACAGTTTCACTGTGACAAGCACTAACGGAGGGGGGGCTGATGTGACTCCCTTTAAGAGTGACTCCTCAGGATCATGTCGCATGCTGCAGGACACAAGAACATTTCCCCAACTCCATTCAAATATTAATTTCCTGAAATGTTTGTAAAGAAGCAGTGCTAATCACCGAATATTCAGTAAATTATAACAGGCATACAATTCTTAGAGTTGGAATAATCTGAGTACAGCCTTTAGGAAAATTCACCATAGTCCAGGGTTTACCAAATACATACGTATCAATGGCAATTCACTTTCTCTAAATGCAGTTTGCAATAAAATCTCTCCTTCTACAACCACTGCTGCTCTGGAGCCTCCTGCCCCAGGGTCTCCTTCATGGCCAAAGCCATGCAGACCAGGAGACGCTACAACTCTGAAGGGCCTGCGAGTGGTTTGCTTACTCCTTCAAGACTACCTGTTTGCTCCACCTCAGGGGGGCCTTCTCACATCCTTTTCCTGTCAAGCAAACAGGGGGGCGAGGGTGGAAGGCAGGGACAGCAGGAAAAAAGAAGACACAGAGGGAAAAGAAAGAACTCCAAAGGCATGAAAGTTGTCCAGGCATCCCGGGTTTCAGGCCTTGCGGGTGAGCTGTAGGGAGAGAAAGGAAGGTTCCAGGTACACCTCCTTCCAGCCCAGACACACCAGAGATGAATGTATAGGCCCAAAACTGTAGGAGTTGGTGCAGGAGGGCCAGGCAAGCAGAGAAAATTGGTTTGCAACAGGGCCCCTACAGCCAGAGAAGGGGAAGGCTGGGAGTTGGTAATCACCCAAGAACCCATGGAGCACAGGAATGCTGGACATTCCATTGTGGGTGACACAAGGAAGCTCCTGACCCAGGTCACATGCTCCCAGGAGGTAACTGGCAGCTTTGGGAAACCATGCAATGTCTGCAGTTTTCCAAGAAGGAAAAAAAAATGGCTCGGAAGCCTGGCAGCCACCCTGGGTCCAGCTCCTCATGGGAAGACTCAGATGGCCAATGGCTCAGGAATGTCTGACTCGATCAGTGATCAAGTCTGAACTCATTCAAACACCAAGGAGAGGCCTCCTCAGAGTCAATTCCTTATATGGCTCATGTGATATCAGCCCAAGCTTTAGGTTCCTTTGATCTTAGAGATAAGCAGTCACTTCCGGTCCCCATGTTCTTCCTCATCAGCTGGGTTTCTTGCTATTGCTCCTTAGGTTTATGCTATGGCTGGGCTCTCACAAAAGCCAAGGCCACCTCAAGCCAGCCATACTACCTAAAACCAGAGACAGCATTCTATTTTGAAGCTTGTGTCTACCTGGCTCTGGTACATCAGTCCAGTGCCCTCAAGACTATCCTCGTTTTCCATACCAAAGAAGACCCCTCTCCTTCTTCTGACTCTTGCCATAGGGCCAGGCATAAGTCCCTGCAGAGGGGGTGAAGGAAAACAGCCATGTGTCTGAATGCAAACTGGGTTTAGCAGTGTCCTTTCTAGACACTACGAGGGGCTCATTTCTGCCTGGGACCAGGATGTTCCACCTGTGACAGAGGGCATTCTTTATTTGGTGATAAAACGGTCAAGCTGTCTGCTAATTAAGTGTTGCCCAGTGTTAACATAGCCGGGCTGAGTGTCATAGTCCACCAACCCTTGGCAAACTGGTTTGTTTGATCTGGACAGCAAACAACATTCCACACTACTGGATTTTTTTCTCTCCCAGATGCCCTATGGCCTTGTCGCCCCCCCCCCCAGCCTTTTTAAAAATTACAATCTGTTCTGCTGTCTCAGGTTACAGTCTGTAAACAATAAGCACGCTAATGAAATGCAAAAAGCTGAAAATCTGTAAAGCAGAAAGGTCTCTGGCATTAAACACGCACTCAAGAGACCTGCTGAGTCCTGTCGAATCAGGACCCGAGGGTGACAGGGGCCAGAAGGGCTCTTAGGCTGCACGCCACAGCAGGGCTGAAGGTCACTGGACACAAGCACGGAGAGGTGGAAGGTGGCACCACAGGGAGGAGACCACAGCTCACTCTGAAGATTCGGCTTGCCAGCCTGCCTCTGTCTAACTTGTGCATGCTGCAAACTGGCAGGCCATGAGGGAATGACCGCTCTGCCCTTTCTTTAGTCCTTCACAGCTAAAGTAAACAACAGGTTTCCACGACAAGGTGACTCATTTGAAAGGCTGGCTCTCTATACATTAAAATGACTATGAAGCAAACAAGAAAAAAAAACAAAACAAACAAACAAAAAACCGGAATGGAAGGAAATCAGTTAAGTATACCTGGTGAGACAGCTAGAGGCTCCTGGAGATGACAGTTGCTATGTTGAGCAAAATGAAACTCATTTGCTTGGATCCCATGTCCTTTCTACATACTTACTCTCTCTAGAGAAAATGGCAGAGCACGAGAGAACACTTAGCGTGTTTTAAACTGGGGTACAGTACTGGTCTATGGGTAACTCAAACACAATAGAGGGGTGTGTGCATGCCCAAGGCATTGGGAAATGCCCATGCATCATGTATGGTGGTGGCACTAACTCTTGCATTTCCCATCAGCCGTTAGGTGGGAAGATACCAGGTGGAGCCTGGGCAGCCGGCATGCGGAATAGGGCTGTGGTGGCCAGTATGAATGTTTGGACTGAATCCCAAACACTCTATGCTCACACTGTCAGGAGGTACTCACTAGTATTTTACTTTATGGTGAAGAAAAACACATCTTGCTGGAAGTGGCAGACTTGACCAAGGGTCATTCTGATTTCCTTGGACTCAGTAAACTTATTGGATATCACGCATTTGCTGAAGAGACTCGAACACACCCAGGTGCCATCACTGTTAGGCATCTGGACACCATGAAGGGATATCAGAGAAGACAATATTGAGAAGCTTACAATCAGGAAGGTACAGTTTACATTCTTGTCCTCCCTCTGTGTGTGTTTGCGTGTGTGTGTGTGTGTGTGTGTGTGTGTGAGAGAGAGAGAGAGAGAGAGAGAGAGAGAGAGAGAGAGAGAGAGAGAGAGAGAAAGAGAGAGAGAGAGGCAGGGGAGGCAGAGAGAGAGGAGAGAGACTATCATATATGTGTATGCGCACACACATACACACACACACAGGTCAGAAGTTGACATTGAATGTCTTGCTCTGTCGTCTGCACCTTAATTTTTGAGGCAGGATCTCTCACTGAACCTGGAGGTCACAGACATGGCTAGCTGGCTGGCCAACAGGTTTTAGAAATTCACCTACCCAGTGTGGAGATTACAGGTGGAGACGCTGCATGTGTCTTTTACATGGGCCCTGGGTATCTGAACTCAGTTCCTCAAACACATTGCCACCGGAGCCATCTCCCCTGTGCTCAAGGTTTACACTCTTTTTAAATATTTGCTTACTTTCTTGTATGTGTGTGAGTACTGTGCCTGCATGTATGTAGTATGCTGCATGAATGTCTGGGACCCACAGAGTCAGAAGAGGGTGTCAGATGCTTCAGATGCTCTGGAACTAGAGTTATGATCGTTGTGAGCTGCCATGTGGGTGCTAGGAATGAAGCCCAGGTCCTAGGCAAGAGCATCAACTGTTCTTAACTTCTGACTTCCTCTGAGATTGAAACAATCCATCTAAAAGGGAAGCTCCTTAAGATAAGGCAAGCAATTCAAAATAGCTTCAGGAAGTCCCTGAAACTCAGATTTACTAGGTTCCTCCCTCCCCAAGAGTAAACAGTAAAGACTGCAGGAGAATCAATCTTGGAGAAGCCAAGCTGCAAAGAAGCCTCTGAGGCTAAAAGAAGCAGAAACCAGCTGAGTTGCCTGGAAGAGGCTTCAGCCTACTGAGCTACCTGGAAAGAACACCTCCAGCCTGTGGAGCTGCTTGCAAGGTGTGCAGTGCATTCCAGCTTCCCAGCTTTTCTGCTGGGCTGGATTTTGGTGACGAAGCAGTCTTTGAGCCATTTCTGCTCCTGTAAGTGCCAATAAAACTCACTGGTCTGTTGTGAGCTCCCTATCTGGGGTGAGTAGATGTGTGTGTTGTGTTTCCCCAGGAAAAGTCTGTCACATAGCACCCCACAGTCTACATTCTTGATGACCACAGAAGAAGCCCAGCCCCTGCATCAGATAAGTGAGTGTAAGAGCTAGCGGAGTGCTCCACTATGCAGCCTTGGAATGGCATGCCACAGCTTTTTGGGAAGGCCTGGCATCAAGAAGGAGCCTGCTGTAAAACCAGAAGGAACAGGTTGTAAACAGACACTTAAGAATAGAGGGCAACAAATAACAAGACAAAAAAAACCCCAAAAACCAATCAACAGGTCATACCCCACACAACCAAAACATCCACCAGCACTCCATTTTTAAGAGTTGCAGCAACTGGCGCTATTCCAAGCAGAGTGACAGCAATGCTTGCCCAGCCATGGCACAGACTCCAAGGCACACGGATAGGACCTGCCAGTAGCTAAACTTCATCTTATCAGCATCTAGAAGGAGGACATACGCTTACTTACATTGATGAGGGTTGGCGCATGGCTACTGCTGACGGAGTGGGGGAAATCACAGCAAGCACACTAAAGAGGAAGGACTACTAGGCGCTAAGGTTTTCTTCTTCTCTTTAAAAATACTATTTTATTCTCACAGTTCCTTCAAAACTCTCAAATATCTGACCCTTTCCTACAAGACAAGGTCTCATGTAGCCCAGGTTGGCCTCAAACTTGCTATGTTGCAGAAGATGACCTTCAATTTCTGATCCTCCTGCCTCTGACTCCCGAGTGCTGGGATTACAGATGAGCACCACACCTGACTGTCTGCAGTATTGGGACTCAAACCGGGGGTTCTGTGTTGACCAGGAATGCATTCTGCCAACGAAGCCATGCCAAGGGGTTTTAAAAGGATTGGGACAGAGAATATATAAAGGAATTCACGAATGGAGAGAAGAAAATAGACAACAGAAATACAGGAGATGATTCAGCATAGCTAACTTGCAGAGAAGTGTGAACGACAGCAGTGTTGGGACATTTTCTCTGATTGGCAGGCTTAAAAGATGAAGACTGCTTCTTCCGATGTTGTCCGTCACAGCAGCTACCCTATAGAAACTGTTACTCCTGCTCTGAATGAATGAGCAGGCAGGGAGCTGGAGAAATGCTCCACTTCAGCACAAACCGCTTCCCTTCCTAGGAAGCAAACTGTAATGTGTCACTATAGAAAACATACAACACCAATCCAGGAGAGCATTGAGAGGAAAAATTACAGGTAACACTTGGAATGTGAAAAGTGGCAAGAGTCTGTAATGGACAAATCAAGTATATTATGGAATATTTGCAATATATTACATAACTGTTCAAGATAACTCGCTTTTGGAATGCAAAGGTGTTTTTCAGTGAACGTTAATGTTTGTACTTGGGGCTGCAGGTGCAGCCTGGTAGCAGAGCTAGATTGAGTTAGGGCACTTGAGCCTCCCTAATACACACACATACACACCCATTTATGTAACACTCATATATTGTACATATTTGTATGTCTATGCATGCACACATACAGACATGCAAGGAGGTGTCTGGTGGGGTTATGTTAGTAACTTTTTGGTGATTATTAATAATGGGTTGGTTATGCTGAGATATGCTCACTCTTTCGAGACAAGGAGAGGGGAGATAATGACAGCACCCATCTCAGTGGTTTGCTGCAGAGATCACAGAGCTGACTCAACCAGCAGTGCCCCAAATGTCAATGAACATATATTGCATGCTATTTTACTTAAACACTAAAACTATGTTTTCTTTAAAAAGTCCACTATGACTCAGGAAGTAGTTGAGCTTAAACAGCAAAGTGTCTAAAGCACACTCACAGTGAAACCACGGGTAGGTCCAGGGTTCCACCATAGTGACCGCACAGCATGAGGGCTATGTGAGGTGGGGGAAAGAACTGCTGAATAGCTTTCTTCTGGAGAAGGGGCACTTGAAAGGGAGTGACCATCACTACTCATGTCTCCTCCCACAGCCTGGCCAGGTTCCACCTTCCCCTGGATGCAGTGGGGAGAGCCATGGATGTGATTTTGCCAAGCTGCAGCTGCCTGCAGGACCCTCCGTGGCCCAAGAACAAACTTACTTTTGCAGCACTGCCTCACTTTCCAACCCTGAGCGGCGGGAGTCTGTTCCTGCTTATGGGAGCCAGCAGGCTCAGAGTAAGGCACTCTGACAGAGGAGCTGGAGGTGCTGGCAGGTCCAACAGGGACCGGGGTATGCATGGTACAGTCGTTAAGGGGTCCCCCAGGTAACACATGCATTGCAAACTGTAAGAATGGGTAAGAGCACATGCAACTTGCCTCCCAGCATGCCCCAGTCTCAACCCATCGGCAAAGGGAGAAGTGACATCTGGACCTGGTTTTAAGGCTCTCCAGCTGCAGATCCATGAGACTGAAGGGGCTTATGGCTGTCCCTTCTGATTCTCATCAGGGCGGAGCACGAGCCAGAAGACAAGCTCAAAAGAGACCAAATCAGCCTCGCTTTGAAATGCTCTTCACTCCCCGGCCTCCTTTGAGAGCAGAATTAATGGTACAGGTGGAAAGAGATCAAAATGAAAGATAAGGGCTTGGGTCATCCCAGGTATATTTTGAGGTTTCATAAAGATCAGATGCACCCCTGGGTCAGAGGTGATACCAAACCTCTCCTCTTAGGAGACAAGAGCCAGTGAGACTGAATTCATTTGGATTGTTGGAAGGGGTTGCCTGGGGAAGGGGTGGGGGCTGTCTGTACAGGCCCAGGGGAAAAAAGCACATGCAAATTGTGTTAAAAATGTGTTATGAGCCAGAGTGACGGGGGTAAGATGCTAGATCCTGCTAGACAGATGGGGCAGTAAGCAAAATCTCCCAGATCTGGTGCCAACCACTGCTCACACCCAGCATGTGCCTTTCTAATTGGTTCCCTGTGCATGGGCACACAGGCTTGGGATCCAGACAGAGGGGGGCATTAGGCCCTGCCCTCCTGCCCAGGCCTCCCCCAGTGAAGGAGAGAGGCAGGTGCAGTTGTACCTAACAAGGGACACAAAAGTTCTGCTCCCACCTCTCTCCGAAACTGAGGGCTCCTTTTTCCTCCTGGACCCAGCCACAGACAGCAGAGAGTGAGGCGAGCAAGTGGCTGTCCAAGGACCAAGGTCCTGGGGAGGGAGAGGCACAAGGGAGCCTAGAGCAGCTCTGCTGCTGACAAAGGGTGAGTCACACTGGAGGCCAGAAGTGACTCTTCAGTCCTAGTCCTTCGCAGTTCCCTTTCCAAAGGATTGCTCGGACCAGGGAGCCGGGACCAAGCTTCCCTCTATGTGGCACATAAACCATTGAGGACTTTCTGGTGCTCCAACTGATTAGAATCTCTATAAACCCTAGTTAGCATCTGGCTAACTCACGGAATCTTCAGTGATTATTAAACAGAACCAAGGAAATCCAAAGAGTAGAAGAATTTCTTCATACAACTTGGCCTCACATGCACAATGAAGAGACACAAGCTGTTTAGGTTTAGCAATCGTGTAATGGAGTCCAGATGACAACACCCTCCATGCTGGAGTCACCACCAGGGCCCCCTGAGGCCTTCAGAGCACCTTGACAGTGGAAGCGTGACCAACCAAAGACCCAAAAGTCTCAAAGGCTGGCTGGCCTCTGTGTCTCTTCCACCTCTAAAGTCATTTTACTCAGCCCACAGTACCAAAACAAACAGAAATCCCCTGGCCTCCCAAGGAGGTCACAGCATGCTGAGCACATCTGACTCGGCATCCTACGCAGAGGCTTCCTGTGCCAGCTGTGTAGCAGCTGGAGCTCCCAGGTGATGAGCAGATAAAGAGGAACTTCTGAAGGCAGAGCAGAAACAAGGCGGCAGTCAGGGAGTGCCACTGCTCCTTTCTGGGATGGGCAGATTCTAGGTGTGGAAGGGAGTGCCGCAGCTCCTGGGCACAGAGCTTGGTGACCTGGTTTCTGGACGTGAGCCACAATAGGCCAGGATCCCTCTGTGCTCTGGAAATGACAGAGACGCAAAACATGTGCAAGGGCCCCACTTGGGCTAAGGGATGTGATGGGCTGACAAACAGGATGAAACTATCCCAACCCACTTTCCCTCTCAGGACCTCCAAATACAGGTAGCATTCCTTTATGGCTACATTAATTAAATCCCTTCTGTCTACGGATCTGCTCAATTCACTATTCCTCCTAAGAACTCAGGCTGCCTGGGTCTTGCTGGGATATCTACTTCCCCGTGCCCTTCCTGGTGTGGGGGCAGAGTTCCTCTGAGGCACCTGCAACACCAGGCCATTCCACAAGGCAGCCTTCCGCCTGCTCTGATCAGCATGGAGACTGGGTCTCAAAGAGCCAGGGAGAAGTTGTTCACAGTCACAGCCCTGAGCGGTGGGGCAGTACAGAAGGGAGCTAGAATCACCTTGAACTTCAGCAATGCTATGAAAAGATACGGCATCCAGGCATCAACTACTTTGCCACCAGCACAGCCTCCTCGGAGACGGCTAGGTTTCCTGTTGTGTCAGCCCCGCTTCCTTCAGCAACATTATACTGCAAACAGAGAGCCACTCGGAAGAAAGCACCGTGGTGTCCCATTTCTGGGCTGGGGGCCGGGAGAGGGAAGGAGGCAGACTGCTTAGCTGCTCCAGAGGGGAACATTCCAGCACTGTGACCCCCTCAGAGTAGCTCTCCTTCCCTCTCCCCAGACCTGAAATGCTGCTTGAAGAAAGGAAGCATGCGGGCTTCCCTGTGTGACCTCAGATGGGCAGGTTCTGAATGGCAGCTGGGTCTATTACATGCCGTGTGAGAGGGTTAAGCAGGACAGCCTCAACTCTTTATAAACTTTTGCCCTGTGGATATGTACTCATTGGCGGCAGTACAAGACTCGAGCTGTATTACACGCCTTAACGATATGGTTCAACTGTCGGTCAGGCTTGGGCCTGGCAATGGGCCAGACCGCAATCAATGGGACACAGAGCCTCCCCCTTTCAGATCATCACGAAGGCTCATATTATCTTCTTTTCGTCGTGCTGGTTAAATTTATGGAGCAGAACCCTGAAGCTGCATTCCACGGCCCGGCCGGCCCACGCGGCCCTCCCTCCCTTTGTTCGGTACTGTAAGAGAGCTGTGCTTCAGAGGACTGCAGGGTTGTTAGTTCAGGCCCTGACTGTTTGCTCATGGCTGAAATGAAGAGAGTTCAGTGGAAGGGCAAAAGGACAGCCCGAGTGTAAACCCCATCCCAGCAGGCCCTGGGCCCCTATATATAGGCCCCGAACTGCTCTTCAACGCACGACTTCACTTTGTTCTCACAAAAGCAAAATCATCAGCCCGATCCCTGGCAAACTTCCTGTAAAACAGCCACCAAGTCCTCGTGTATCTGAACCTGCACTTGAACTCAGCCAGGACACCAGGAGTAGGCATATTCTATCTACGGCCATCTTCTAGTCTTCTGGAGTATAAATGCTGACTACCTGCTGATCATACTTCTAATATAGAAAAAAAGCACACTTTTCAGGACTTGACTACCAAAGTGGGACATGAGTACCACACATATGTGTGTGTATGTGTGCACATGTGCACACATGCATGCTTGCATGTCTGTTGGGCAGTTGGTCTTATGGAACCAAGCAGAAAGTCCCAGGTATCAGATCTTCTGAATGAATCCAACCCTTTGCCCTGAACCCAGGATCTCTGATTAGCATACAGAGCTGGATAGTCAGCCTGTTCCAGCAGGGCTTCATTTGGCTGGAGGGTCTACCCATGAAGAACGCCCTCCTTGCCTGACTCCAGCTATCCATCTGTGCTCCCCACTGATGGAGAATGTGCACAAACTGGAAAGGGAAGCTGAACCCAGAGGTTCACTCAGCTCTGCCAGGAACTGTGGCTCCTCATATGCACCTGCTGCCCTCTGTGTAATGACATTGCCAGGATGAACTTGGAGGTCTAGAATAGTCAGTAGAACTCTTCTAACCAGGGTCCAAGCATAAGAGAGAGAAGAGCAGGAGGCACAGAGAGGTGGGAAAAAAATAACCAAAGTCGAGATCGACCAAAGACACCCCAAGAAGACCAGGCAGAAAGCCTCTGAGGGCATCACTGCCGACTGGACAAACTTTGACGATGCCCAAACCATCTGAAAAGAAAAGCAGACTCTACCAGTGACAGCATGCCCACGGGCATGTTTTAACTCTGAGATGAGGCAGAATTCCTCAGAGGAAGTTAGTGAAGCCAGGATTTGCTTCAAGCTGAAGCTGCTCACTCCTTTATTCAAGCAAAGCCTCATATCTCTGAAGGGGCACTCTTGGTCTCCCTCGAAGGCATCTTTGTCCATGCACCAATGCTGAGAGATCGACAAGGCAGTGACTGTCACCCCAAAGCCTGAAGCACCTTTTCAGGGGTCCATGGGCGGGGCCCGGGAATGGACCATAAAACACTGTCTCTTGCTCTTTAGAATCCCTCTTCTGCATATCTTTATTCTCATTTGCTAAAAATGTTACAAAGAACCACGTGAGCCAGAAAACAAGCAACAACAAAAAGGCTCATCAAGGAAATTCTCAAGAGAAATGTATAATCCATGGAACTTGTCTCTACTTGCTTACATATGTGGTCAGTGTTCAGTTAGTTTTAACTATAAGGACACCTCACCTCTCCAAGGGCAGTAAACAGAGCACTTACATTACGTTGTCACATGGGTCAGGTCAATAAGTGAGTGCAGCCCCTTTAGAGAGGCCTAGTTTGGCCCACAGGGAGACTCCATTGTATCAAGAGTCTCTGGCCGGTCCCTGAGAATGACAGTCTATCATCAGCCAACACTGACTTGAAGGACTTAAAAGCAGTGGATTCAATATTTCCACTTCCTGTTGGACCTTTCCTATCTTAAGATCACTTTATGACAATATTCCAGGGACATTTAATCAAAAGCAAGCAAGGCAACCAGACTCTGAAAATGTATGCATACAAGTTACTTACCCAGCAGCAGTAGCGGCCAATCGTATGGCGAGAGCTACTGCCTGCAGACTCACCGCCGTTCACAGACTACCTCTTCCACCAGCTCCTTGACATTGCTACCTATGTCCGACATAGTTAGGACAAGAAGCACTGCTATGAGATATGGGTTTTGGGGACCAGGAGTAAGTAGATTTGGGATTTGCTTGCGAACAACACACACATCCACCCTTTCTAAAATGCCTCTCAAGATCTTTATTTTGTTGACCTCTTAACCAGCAGCTTAAAAAAATGAAAATAAAAAACCAAAACACTGAATATTCAAGTACCTCTTCAAGGAAGGACGCTGTGGAAAGTGGTCCATTTACAGAGGCTCCTGGACATTACATTTTATGTAGGCTGCAGTGACCCACTCCACCAGTTTGAGCTAATCTGGTGTATCTGTTTCTCAGAGGTGTTTCTGTGAGAACTCAGAGGAAGGGCTGACACAGTGATGGGTAGGCTGGGCCCATGACTCAAGTCTTCTGGGTGATCAGATATGACCAATTGAAGAGGGCTAGTCCAGGTAGGTGCAGGACGAGAGCCACTGCCGCTGAGGAATGCTTTAGTACCACACAGCCCAGACTGACTTAATGCCTTTAATTTCAACAGAACAGTATTGAATTTAACTTTTACATCTCACATGGACTTTCTTCCCATATCTGGAGAGCCAATCTTGGAAGAAGCCCACTCTCTGATGTTCCCACAGAGAACTCAATAGGTGTTCACTATGCCACGCATATGTGACCAGGACACAGACGACCCTCTCCCCTTTACCACTGGACAGAATGACCTGGGTAGGGAGTGAGAGTGGACAAAGCTATCTGCACAAATCTGCAAACAAAGCCATACCAAGATGGGAACTGGGATTTGGGGCCCTCCATCTGCAACCCTGTTCTCATGCGGAGAGCTACCTGCACTGACACCCGAAGAGAACATCCACACAGGGCATTTTGACCACAGAGATGAGTTGAGGAGAGACTGATCATACACAGGCATGTTAAAAGAGCATGAAGTGACTACTGTCACTTCAACACAATAAATCAGGATGACATTCCCAGCTGTCCATCAGCTCTCCCACTGCAATCTGGGAACAACAACCCTACGACTCCTTCCCTGAAACTTAAAAAGTCTGGAGTATATTTGACTTTGATTTAAAAACATTTTTTTTCTTCAAATTGTCACTAGCAAGAACACTTTGTATTTACTGTACGGTCAAGAACGAACCCAGAAAAAAATGCCAGACCTGAATGCCATGTCCCAAGAGCCACCTACCTTGTCATTCAGAATTTCCTAGGAGGCTCAAGAGGTGATGAGTTAAATTTCTGGGAATAGGCCAAGTGGGAGGATGAGGTTTAAAGTGAATTGGGAATGAGCATTTATAGCCTAGAGAAAGTTCATCTTAAGGGCTCAGAGCATTAGAATAAGCTGCCCACCACCTCTATTCTGCCAAATTATAAAGAGAGGACATGATAGGGAGGTTTTTAAAGAGCCAAACACACTGAGGTAAAATGAAACAGCTTTTCATCCTAAACACTTAGCCCTGAACTCAAGTGTGCTGCTCTGTTTTGTTTCTAAGCAGATATTAGGGAGCCCAACCTAAGTGACAGTAGAGCCAGAGGACTGTCCAGGCAGATTCAGATGCACAAGCCCTCAACAGTGACAAGAGCCCTGCTGGAGAGGAATCTGGATGTACAATTTAAAACCCTTACACAACACTGAGCCGTAGATTGTCATGCGTCTGGAAAATATAACCGTTTTTTGAAGAATGCTTTCCAAACCATGTAATGCTTTTAAAGCTGTTTATCCAAAGAGCTGGATGTGCAGCAGGGGCCAAAAACCAGTCTGTCAGCTGTCACCAGTCGCATGCCCTGTCCACATTTCCGCAAGCACTCCATCAGGCTCGGGTGCCCTGCACCCAGCAGACACAGATGCCAGTGTCTGGAGACATTTGCTACATAATTCTTACCCGACAAGCCTGGCTCTAGGGCAGATTTCCATGTCATGTGGGGCCTTTGGCTGAACTCTGCTGGATCCCAGAGGCATCTCATTTACAGCACACACTAATAACAGTTTGGGGTCACCTGTTCGTCACAAGTGGGTTCAGGGAAGGTTCATGGCCTCTGCACACCTTCTCCAGCAGAGTTCTTGAATGTGGGTTAAGAGCCCAGGTGAGACCTGCCAGGCAGCAGTTCCAGCCAGGTTTCTAGGCCTGATTTAGCTGTTGATTTTATGTGACAAGAACAAGGAGGACAAAAACCAAGCACAACACAGAACTCCCAAGATTCATAGTAGAGAGAGGAGTCGGCCAGATTTCAGACTGACACAACTGTTACTTCACTTCTGTTCTACATTGCACACTCAGGAGAGACCACTGAAGTAAATGCCATTGCTCGATGCAGCAGTGAGCTGCAATGTGCCAGGCTGAATGCTTTATATACATTATATAACTCAATCCACATCACCACCCACTGAGGTAGGCATTACTATCCCTAGTCCTTATGAGTCAAAGCGATCTCACCTTCGATTAAGTAAGATTGAGGGGGGAAACCTTTGCTTCAGGCCGAGGGGCAGGACACCGACTCAAATCATGGGCTGCCAACAGGGCCTTGTGCCACAGAGATGTGGAAGCCACCAGTGCCTGGACCTTGTTCTCTTTTCTCACTGGCTGTCACATGTCTGTCCAGCACCAGGAAGGCAGAACCTGTGGGTTTATGTTCTTCCCACGTCTCCTCCTGAGACAAACCCCTCTCTTTGAAGAAAGACCTCTTGCCCTCCGAGTGTCAAGATAAGAAAACTTTCAGCGACTTCCCTCGCAAACTACAAACACCCATCAGCACCCAGGATCTAAGGAAGTGGCTCACCAGCTGCCAGCCCCTCTGAAGAGCTTTTATGGCTCAGGGAGGGTGGTGACAGGCCCATGCCACTGCCATTGGGGGTGCTGTTTCTTTCATGTTCCTTGGATTTGACAAGAGCCTTCCACAACCTATTCCTTTACAACACACAGAAAGAAAGATTAAAGAGCAATACCAGACTCCAAGCTGGGGTCAGACTGGCAACAATCATTCTGAGAGAAGGGCCACAGACTGCCTTCCTTCATAGATGTCCCGCAGTTGCTGTGATGGTGAACTGAGATAACCCATGTAAACCACATAGAACTGGGCTTGGGTTACAAGAAAGGCTTCTAAATGCTAGCAATGTTATTCTGTGTTAACTCTAGCAAAGTATAATGGGATGTGAGCAGACATAGTGCCCTGGGTTTCAGGAAACCACCTCACACCACAGCTTCTAGGGAAAGGACAGCACTAGGGATGGATAGATTAGCATCAAATCGGCATTATAGGGGTTTGATTATATATGGCAGATCTAGTCTAGGGGCCGCTCCCCAAAAGTAAAAGCAAGAGACTGAACATGGCACACACTCAAGTGGATAAAAGGAAGGTGTCAAAGTTTTAGAAGCCAAAACACAGATGGACACATGGTGATGAAATGTAAGACTGAGGGAGAGGGAGCCACAGAGCAGTGAACTAAATAGTATGGTAGAACTTGCTAGATTTCAGAAAGACGAAGGCCCCAAGGAGCCTTGAAGGCCTGGGTATAAAAGGGGAGCAGGGAGGTGTGCGTGAGATGGTGGAAGCAGGAGGAGTGGGCCGAAGGTTGTATGAGGAGGAGCTGGACCTGCAGACATCCTCAGACACCATCTGGCCTGCTCTTCCTCATGACCGAATTCAGCCAATGGGTTCCACCAGGTCCAGAGCCCTCCTCAGCCTTAGACAGAAGTGGATAATCAGCAAGATCCAAGTACTGTCTATTCAGAAAAGAAAAAGACAGAAAAAATACAAACAGAAGGAAAAAGTTTAGAGCAGGGGTACACCAGGAGTTCTGGAGATGATGCAGAGAATGGTCAGCCTTTAGGGAGGGACCAGAACATGGGGAGGACCAGCCCTTAAGGAGGATCAGCCCATGGGGAAGATCAGCACATGGGAAAGGCCAGTCCATAGGGATGGTCAGTCCATAGGGAAGAACAGTCCATGGGGAGGGCCAATCCATAGGGATGGTCAGTCCATAGGGAAGACCAGTCCATAGGGAGGGCCAGTCCATAGGGAGGGCCAGTCCATAGGGATGGTCAGTCCATAGGGAAGACCAGTCCATAGGGAGGGCCAGTCCATAGGGAGGGCCAGTTCATAGGGAGGGCCAGTTCATAGGGAGGGCCAGTCCATAGGGAGGACCAGTTCATAATGTGGATGAAAGCTAGGTCTACGGGGCAATCCAATGAGAAAGAACTGATAACTATCTAAGTTGTTTTCAAATGCACAGAGAAGAGTTTGTGGGTAAATTAGCAATAGGCAGATGGAAATTAAGAAATAGAAAACTAAGCAAACAATAGTACTAAAGGCAGTTAGAAACTTAAGGGCAGGGTGGTGGGGTTGGGGACCACAACAAACCAAACAACTTAAAAAGAAAACTATAATAGTAAACTATGTGGCTTCCCTGGGAACACCATTTATATAGTCATAATGCAAAATCTGGATATTGATTTATCAAAACAGTATGAGCAAATTATACTGAAAATAAGAAGGAACATGTGTGTATTTCAACAGAAAGTCTAATGGGGTGAGGGACTAGCAGTTTATCTGTTCATTTAGAATTACAGAGACAGATATCTCCAAATTGAAGAAACCATAAAACTGTTGTAGAGTACTATATCCTTCATCTTCATCAGAGAAGCCGTGACTACTTCCAAAAGACCTTAAAGATCAGGCCTGTTGATTGCTGCTATTCCCCCATAGGAGGGATGTAGGGAGGATCTCAGTCAGGCCCATCTGCTTCTCCCAGTTAACTGCATGCACATCTGCCCCAACAGTACACAGCCTCGGAGTCTCAGGGGTGCTAGAGCACAGACTGTGGAAGGGAACTGAGGGACACTTGACCTGTGCAGCTAAGGGGATATTGGCATCCATGCTTCGGTGAGACTTTCGAATGGCATGGAAGCTCTGGGGTCACCCATACCCATCCTGTAAGTGCTCTGTAAGCCCAATAAACATACTGGTGCCCCAGGCTGGGCTTTGGTGGACTCATACTTCAGTCTGTTGTTTATGCCCTATTAGGAGGGATTGAGCACTAGGAATCAGGTACAGGGAAGAGTGGGCAGAGACTGCAGTTATCTACTGAGACATTTGAAAGTCTTTTGACTTAAAAAAAAAAAAAGGTAAAATGCTGAAGTCTGTGGTGGCACTGATTGTGATCCCAAAATTTGGGAGACAGAGGCAGAAGGATCAGGAGTTCTAGGCTAGCCTCTGGAATGAGTGAGACCCTGTCTCAAGCCTTCGTTGCCCCGAAGAGAAGCTATCTCCCACTAAATTAAGATTTATTTTAAAGAAAAAGTGTGCTATAGGAAAATAGTTCAGGCCAAAATCATGGGATTTAAACACAGTTCTTAACAACTACAAAGTAACAGTTACTAAATACATAAGACAAAGAGCTGAAAATCGAAGATTCATCTGGTAACTTCAAAAATAGTGACTCAACTATTGGTTTTGAAAGTGCTGCTGTAAACCTAGAAATAAATAGGGGTAGCTCCTGGCTGCAGTTTTACTCCTTTTAAGCCATTAAATCACTAACAAGTGTAGTTTAAGTACTTTGCATTTACTTTAGTGTACACGTAAGAGGGATTTAGGAGTATTAACAGGGTGCTGGAGATGGTTAGTGATTATGAGCATTGGCTATTCTTTCAGAGGACTTGGGTTCCACTCCCTGCACCTACATGCCACCTCACAACCATCTGTAATTCTAGTTCCTGGTGATCCAATGCCCTCTTCTGTCATCTGTGGGCACCAGACATGCAGGTGGCACGCAGACATGCATGTAAAATAAATGAATAGTATCAACACACAAACCAAACAGCTTGGTGATGCTCTCCCTGAAGACTCCTCAAGGTAGTTTGTCCCCAGTTATCCAGCTATTCTCACTTAATAGCTATGGCACACATAGAAACAAGCGCTCAATAACCAATGCCTGTTGTCAATTTGCAATACTACTAAGCAGCTATGTCTGGGAAATCACAAGTCAAGAATTGGTGATCTGAATTAATGGGGTCCCCTACAGTTCAAACAGACACAAAACCTATCAGAGGTTCCCATCTTCCCTATAAGACAGTGTTTCTCAGCCTTCTTGATATTGCAGCCCTTTAATACAGTTCCTCTTGTTGTGGTGACCCCCAACCATAAAATTACTTCACTGCTACTTCATAACTGTAATTTTGCTCCTGTTATGATTTGTAACAGAAATATCTGATATGTGAGCCCTGTGGGGTCATGACCCACAGATTGAGAACCACTGTTCTAAGGGCTGGACAAGCACACATGGCAGTTTAGCTAGTTCCACAGTAGGAGGCAGACAGGTGTCAGTTATTCCAAACCGAATTCTGCCACTGAGGTCAGCTGGTAAAATCTAGGGAGCCCATGAGCCCTGCCCTGGCCATTTTGCCTTACTCAGCAAGGCTGACTGGATTCTAGCCAGGATCCCCATGACCCAAGCTCTTCACAAGAAGAGGTGGGGCTCTGTTCTCCCACTTTGAAGTTTTCTGTGGTCGCTGGGAATTTTATGATATGACCCGGGTCGCCCCTGCCATTATCGATGTTTGAAGTCTGTTTGGGGAAAATGTACCAGGAGCTGACTCCAGTGTGAACACAGAGCAACAGCCTCATAAAAACAGCTTCCCTCCAGGAGTTCAAAGGGTTTATCCAAATGCCGTGGGCTGGCCCTGCGCACCAGCTTCACTAGGGCAGAAAGCCACAGAGTGGCCAAGTAATAAACTGTGAAACCAAGACACTGTTCCTCCATCACCTGAGATCAGTTGGGGCTGTGCTAGCCTGACCAAGTGGCCTTCTGACAGAGCGGACCTGGGCTCTCTGCTCACCACTTATGTTACCAAAATGAAAGTTTGTTGGGTTGGGCAGGTTAAGGCAAAGGACTAAATTAGGCAAATTATTATAAGAGGTCTTTCTGGTATGTGATACAATCTTCCCAATCATTACTTTGAGAAGCCTAGTAAAATTCTAGCGCAAGCCAGGAGGGCTGACAATGGTTGGCAGGAGGCCAAAGCGGAACATGGTGTTACTGTTGCTGCCCTCGTATATTCCAGATAAATCCACCATCACTGATACGTGTTGTTTATCAGCAAGAGGAGGGATCATCACTGGATTTTCCAACAGAACAGCTTGTCAAGGAAATTAACCAGGTACAGGGATACCTGTCACCAGTAATGTGTTTGCAGAGTCACTGAAGGTGAGAGGAGGGGACTGTTTTACATTTTTGCAAATCTCTGTGAGTCTTGCTTAATCAGAAACAGCTGAATCCTTCTGTCTGTTCCTACCTGCACTCTGTTGGAGGTTCTGGAAAACGCCATTGCACACTCATTAGAGATTACCAATATAAAACTATTGTGTACCTGTAGCTCATATATAAGTACATGAATATAAGAATTGGGTTACTACAGAGCAGGGGTTCCCCAGTGGTCCCTGCTCTAAGGCCTCATACATGCTCAAATCTTCACTAACTAGAAAGCACTTCCCAGTCTGTATTTAGTCCACTCAGGATGCTGATTTGTAACACTGTCAACTGAGACAGTTTCACCCAGAGTATACTGCCACTGAAAAATGTGGACTTGATCTGATTTCATTCCTCTCTGATAAGCCAAATTAGTGAGACATTTGAAAGGTGGAAAGAAGGTGAAGGGGAATGTAACGCCACTCCTCCTGCAAGCTTATGGTCCTTCATCCCTACCACATTTCCAAATTTCCATTGTCTGCTGTCTGCAGGAGGGGATTGATTCTGTGTAGCTCAGAATTCTTTCCATTAAAAGCTCTCTGGGAGAGGGGCTTCAGCTCTACCTGAGGTCGATCTTTAGGAAGAGTCCAGGCTCGTCCCAGACAGACTCCACTGCAATAAGGACTCAAAGCTTATGACAGGCACCAAAACCTAAACATAAGGCCTCCGAGGCCTGGCAGAGGCCTCCCACAGGCAGTAAATGGCTGCCTGCCCTTCTTTAGACACAAAACACAGACTTCTCTCTGAGGGAGCTGTGGGCACTACTTTGCTGGAAGTTCAGACTACAGACCTCGAATGTTAGTCCTGTGAACTCACTGAACACAGGCACAACAGACCATCACTGGGGAATAGTTTTTTCAGGTGTGTGACTTTGTTTCCGCTGCATTTGTTTAACTCTGTGAAGCTGTGACTGTGCCTGTCTAAAACCCCCGATGGTCCTATGATGCAGAACGCATCAAATGGGAGAACATGAGTCAAATAATCCCAAGCTAACTCTGAATAGAGTATTCTAAAGTTTTTTTCTTTATTAAAAGGGAACTCACGGATCACAGCGAGAAAATAGGAATGGGGTCTGACATCCAGGTGGCTAGCGGGAAGAAGAGAGCAAGCGGGATAGGATCATAGCTTTTTGGTACCCAAAGTCATGCCCCAACCTGGTCCAGCCTCTTAAAGGCCACTGGCTGAAGAAGGTTCCCCATCATCTCCCCCTTTTGTCTAAATAAGAGAGTTCCAAACATAATACAAAACTATATACAATAAGGACAAATATCAAATGTAAAAATTAGAATTACAACCAGCATAAACAATATTAAGCAAGGAGTACATGCTAAATGTTTTAATAACCATTTTATCCTAAAGAGTCTAAGTCTTGTATTAGAAAAGGCATGGCTAGATCATAAGAGAAAGGTATTATGACTATCTAATCTTCAACCCCATCGAAGGCCTGAGAAGGGAGATAATATTACTTGAATAGGCAGGAAGTGCAATCAAACAGCTTTTAAAATGTGCAGTAGATGACAGAGACAACTGGCTACCTGGGCAATCACCCAAAGTCTCATTTGCTATGTAGGAGCAACCAATTTTGGCTAAGGCCTAGAATAACTGACAGACCATTTTCAGAGGCAGGAAAAATTTTCAAAACCATCTTTCTTTGTCCTGGCAAGGCTTGGCAGTTTTTTTGAATGGCCAATAGTGAGGCAAGGAACAAGGATAAGTGGGGCTAGCAGGCAGAGAGTATAGATAGAAGGAGACGTCTGGGAGGAGGGAGAACATGGAACAAGAGAAGAAGGAGAGGAGGACATCAGAGGTCAGCCATCCAGTCAGCCATAGAGTAAGAAGGAAAATAAGATATACACGAGAAAGAAAGATAAAAGTCCAGAGAAAAAAGGTACACAGGATAATTTAAGATAAGAGAAGCAGGCTAGAAACAAGCCAAACTAAGGCCAGGCATCCATAACTAAGAATAAGCCTCAGTGTGTGACCTATCAGGGAGATGGTGGTGGGCCTCTCAAAAAGCCAAAAGAGTAAAGCGTCATACAACAGACCATCAATGACCAGATTATTGGTTCTCTCTTGAATGGCAGAGGTCCAGCCCATCATGCTGTTTTCTCCGTGCAGGGCATGTTGGTTGAGACACGGGGCCTGGGCTTGAGCTGCACACTTTCTCTTTCCTAGTTCAGTTGATTTTTACTTTGGGAGCAGGATCGTGCTATTTCCATGAAGTCAGTCATCCTGGCATGCCAAAAATGGCAAAAATTAGACGCTCTCCTTTCTAGAAATGATTATAATGTACCATGACCAAAAAAGTGGTTTTTCCCCCCTAACAGATAATCTTGCATAAAAATGAGTCATGGGATTTCAGAAATGGAAGGCTTTTCTCAAATACATGTGAGCACGAACACACACACACACACCTCGCCTTTCTCTCTCAGCAGTAGCGTTGAGCTTTCCATAAGTCATGCTATAATGAGGACGGCATTGTCTGGGGCCTTTTGAGTGAAGGGGAGTGGAGGATTTAGAGTTCAGCAAGAGGGAAGAAGTCTGTCTCAGAAAATAAGATTTCTCTACTTGTGTTACTGCAAGAGAATTTTAACTTATAAGGCATGAAGGCCTGTTAAGATGCTTCTTAAAAATATCTTCTCCTGTAATTCCCTCAGCCTGAGTTCAGACCAGAGTGAGACAGCCACAGCCTTAACACAGCCCCAGCATCACTTCTGGGGCAGCGAGGGAAGACTGAGGATGTGCAAATGACCTAACTACTTCCACACCTGCTCCCGAGAGACCTGTCTAGCAAGATGAAAGACTGAGAAGCCATGGTTCTCACTGTGTAGCCATGAGCAGAAGACACATGAAGTGGGTCATGATGTCCACAGTGCTTTGTAGGAGACAGGACAGTCCCTTCTCTTTGTTTGGATGTGATAATGATGTTCTGGCTTCATGAAAATGGGATCTCAGGCATACTAATAATCATGCCCCACCCTGGCAGAAGGGTACCCGGTTAGCCCACAAAACCACCTAAGAAAGGACGCAGAGTCTCACAGAGAAAACATACAGAGAACTCCAGCTTCACCCTGTCAACACCCACATCCATGTCCTTGCTCCTGGTCACACAAGTCTCATCTGGAAGGTACATGCAGAAATTTAAACAAGTGAGAGGTGGAGCCACAGCCTGAACAACCCAGTGCATGTCCAGAAGTGTTCATTTTACTGAGTACCAAGTGAGAATATTTCCTTCTTAAAACAAACATGGAAAAAAAATCATAAAATTCATTTGTAGTCTGAAGACCAAACAGAAACTTCCAGAGAAATGCTGTCCCTGTTCAGATAAAGGATCTGTTTTCCCATCTTGAACACAGCTGGGGAAACTGAGAACATGTATGGTTTCATGAACACCTTTCGTTCTATTAGGTTTTGCTCTTTGGGAAGTTCCTAAAGGCTCAGGTCAAACCAAACCTGCTGGGCGCCTCAATGCAACACCAGTGCAGGGCAGAGGGACCCAACGCAGGATCACCACAACTGGGGAAGCTCTGGGAGCAGTTCTTTCTCACTCCTGGGCACCAGAGGAAAGTACAAACGCTGTACCAAAAAGGATTCTAATTAAGGAAAAGCCATTAGGTTTCCCATCAACCAGCCATTAACATTGTCATTAATAATTTTGGGTGGTGTCTTGGGAGTGTTTTTACTGAAAAAGTCAAAGATGCCCCCACAAAAATCTTCTCTGTGAAATCAATTCAGGCTTATTCAAAAGCTGCTCAGCAACTGGGATCTGTCTCTGGGCTCAGTAGAGTGTCCTGGGATTCATGAACGTCAGTCCTGATGGCTATATTCTTAAACACTGATCTATCATCATCCTTCAAATTCCCTTCCTCCTTATCTAACTTAAATAACCTGATAAGCCCAACACTCCTGGGCTTTGCTAAATGGGTTTAAATATTTCAAGTTCTGCCAACTCCCATTTCTCCTGCCTTTTGGGGTCTTGACTAAAAAGGTGAAGAAATATTTTGGAGGAAACCCCAGGGCCTGGCTTCATAAATCTCTGTCTGCTACTTTCCCAACATGCTGTGCTGCTCAGAGTCCGAAACACACAAGAGGAGAAATGTGGGCCCAGGCATGCAGTGCCCCCTTCACCCATTGATACCGCCCCCCTTTAGAACCATGCATTCAAGCAGAGAACCAGACAAACACAAGGCTGGCTGCCCTGCTTGGCCTGGTTTGCTCAGAGGGTGGCAGTTGCTTTCCTGCGGCATCAATGGCACCACAGGCATCTGTGCCATTTTTACAAACTTTACTTGAGAAGAGATGAATGTGGCCCACTCTGCATAGACTAAAAGACGTACCCTGAGCCAGCAGAACACTGCCTTGGAAAAAGCTTCCTGTTTCAGTTCCAAACCACACATACTTGTAGAGTTAACAAATGCGGGGGGCGGGGGTACTGGTCTGCAACATGGATGCAGGGGCCAGAGGCGCTGCTATCCTCCTCCCTCTTCTCCCCTCCCCCACTGCCTTTCTGAGGACTGTTCGACTGCATGGGAACATGGGAAGAAAGTTAGGTGGCTGTCTTTTTGGAATGCCCAACAAGGAGAGGAACTTGGAAATATTTTAATCTGAAAGGACATAAGGAGGGGGGTTCCCTATAAATAAAACCATGCTCAAATAAACATGAGAAGGAGCCAATGTTTCCTGTAAAGCTACTATGCCGATGGATTACTGGAAAGAGCACTCGTTCACAGTTTTATGACTTACTTTGCTATCATCTGCTCAAAAGTTGGGTCATTTAAAACATAGATGGCTGAGATCTAAGCCTTCAACGGGATGAAATATGGCAAAGGAAGCAGAGAGTCTCTTCCAAGTGCAGACTCAGAGGCAGAACTCTTGGACTCTTGGGTTCTGTTCCTGGCGAACTCCCTGGGCTCAGGTCAGTCTTCGGTCAGAATCTCACTTTTAATCCCTTCAAATCATTTGTTAGTCCCTGTTGTCTAAACAGTGGGGAAAAACCCTGAGTAACACCCCTGGATCCTGTTCAACCAACTGGGATGGCTGGATGGATGTACCTCACTTCCAAGAAGCCAGGGTGATTTATCCCTTGGGTAGCGTCAGGATGTTCAAGACCCCAGTGTTATCGGAGCAGAGCCCAGAGATGAGGACACGTTTCTCCACCTGCAGGGAACTCTGAGTATGACCTGAAGATAACATTGCCCATCTTCATTGTAGCTCTTCATGGCTTCTATATTAAAAATAACCCTGGTTGGGCTTCACATCCTTGGGAGGCAGACTTAATAGACAGGTATATCTAATCTCTTATTTATAGATGGAAAATACTGAGGCATGGGCAGGCCAGAGATCAAACCAGCGAGTCAACGTTGGGACTCTGCCCTGCTGTTTTCTGGGTCAAGTGCTTGTTCTCACTAACACATGGCTTCTTATTAATAACCTGAACCTAGACAAACATGCAGAGGGAACTCAGTGTTAGGCTACTGCTCGCCCTTCAGAAGACCCTGCTCCACCTTTGCAGTACAGTAGAGGGCACCATGATGGATCTGCTGGCCTGTGTGCATGGCTGCTGTGATTTTCCCAGCCACCAGCCCGGCCTGTGGGAGCTGAGAGGACAGACTCAAGTGGGTAACTCCTCCTCTGAGTGGCCCATGCCCAAAGGGCCTCTCCTTAGTTCTGTGGCTTGTTTCTGGGCAGAGTGAGTGCCCGAGCAGGGTGCTATATACAGCAGAGGCTGGGCTGGGGTCGGGGGACAGGCTGCCTGAATCTGGCTTTGCCATTTCAAGCCAGCTGCGTGGCTGTGGATAACCACAAGGCTTTCTGAACTGTCTATAAGTGAAGCTCAAAGATGAGTGGGACTGGCCAGATGGAGGCCTCTAGGCAATGCTGGAACTCTATAAGAAGTTCTGTCTGCTTGGTCTGCTCCGCCAGGCTCCCCTTTGGGGACTTCCTCTTCCCTGATCAATCCTTACTTGCACTTCAAGGCTTCATCTCTAGAAGAAAAGTGTCCGCAGACCTCTGGGCCATTCCCCGGCCTGCACTTCTTCTGATCAGACCCAATCACTACACTATCTTTGCATCACTTTCGGGTCATCTAACATCATTCTGCAAATCATTATTTACAAGGTTGTTTGTGTCTGCTGCTCTGATTAATCCTGAGTAGTCCAAGGCTAGGAGTAGTCTTATTCCCTGCTGTATTTTCAGCCTAGAGTTCATAGGAAAATTTCTATCAACATTTACTGACTGGAAATGAATGAGTGAATCACAGAAAGCAGATGGCACTAAGTCAAACTTTCTGTGAAGTGCTAGATAACTGGGAAAAATGACAAGACTAGTTCTATCCCTACAGCACCATGATGCACGATGTATACTCTGAGAGAGAATACAAAACCTCCTGAGGCTTGCAAACCAGTGCTGTGCAAAGGTAACCATTCTCTTCATCAGCGCTCTTAACTTTTGCAGCATAGAAGCCGTCTTTTTGTTGGTTTGTTTTCTGAGACCTGGAACTTGGTCTATGACAAGACAGGCCTCAAACTTAGAGATCTGCCTGCCTCTGCCTCCTGAGAGCTGGGATTAACCATCTTTAAAGGTTTCAATGTTTAATCATGTGTAAATGTGGGGAGAAAATGTCTGTGCATGTGTTATGGCTCATAGAGTTCAGAAAACACACCCTGGAGCTGGAGTTGCAGGTGGCAGTGAGCTGCACAACACGGGTGCTGGGAACTGAACTTGGGTCCTCTCAAAGAGCAATGCATGGCTCCTAACCACTGAGTCACCTTTCCAGCACTTCAAAAAAAATTTTTTTTCTTTTGAGCAAACAAACCAATCTCTTGATATTTTAGGGTTTTAATAAATAATAGTTCTTTGAGATGTTTGGGTTCTTTAGTTGTATTTATACTTTATGCTGGAAGAGACTTCTTGGGCTTTGGGTAGAAATAAAGAACTGGCTGGAAACACTCTGCACTGCCTACCTGTCGTCACTACTGTATGCACGCCTCAAAAGAGACGTCAGGGCTGGTTTAGCTTTGTACCTAAGAACAGAATGCAGCTTCAGGTGTCAACTAAACTCTACAGCCCTCAACACTTACCCCCACCAACAGCCACTTCCAGATGGAAGAACGAACGTATCCCAAGTTCTGGTCTATAATCACAAGCACTTCCCCTACTGAGACAACAAGGCACTGATGCGGCTCCCTGGGGACAGACTACAGCATCCCTTTTAGTTGGGGTTGACTTCACTTTGGTGTGGGCACAGCCCAGCTTCTGAAAAGATGCAGTGCTTTACCTGGGGAACAACTACCTGAGCTGCAGTGAGTTCCCTATGGACACAGTGGAGCCCACTGGGAACAGCATCCTCCTTGCCTCTCTGGAGAAGGGAAGCTAAAACAGACCATTAACCAAACAGCTAAGTTAAAGTGCTGAGTTCTGTGGGGTTTGGCACTGCAAGGGCCATCTCTGATTTCTAGTCCTAGTTGGTGTCAAGACAAGACAATATCCCACAGCAAAACCACCAACTTGTGGGAGTGTGGAAAGCTAAGAGAACTGCAACGGCATGTGCTCTAGAACTACGCTGGGTCTAAGAGCAAAGACCACCAGCCTCAGCAAGCTGATGGGCATGAGAGGCACAATCAGCTTCCTAGTTCTGACCTCTGATGAAAGACCCAGACACTGTCTTCTCTTATCTATACCCAATCTAGTATCATGCATGTATGGAAAACCACATGCCACTTTTTCTGTAGGTGGGTGGAGTGAGAGCAGATTCATGCAGCCCAGACTGGCCGTGAACTTGCTATGGCCTTGAACTCCTGATTCTTCTGCCTTCACCTCCCCAGTGCTGGGGTTACAGTCACTTGCTATCCCGTCTTCATGCCTTAATGTGCCTCCTTTTCACATACTTTTATTGCACATGTCAGACATTTCTACTACATGTATTTAAGCTAAGCAACATATAACTAATGCAGACAGCGTATCATTAAGCGCATCACTATGGATAGAGATCCACTCTTGCCATGACCACTGACCTGGGCCCACTGAGTGTGGCTGTGTCTCTCACTGCCTGGGCTGTTTCAGATGCAAAATCCAGGGCCCCTGCCACTGGCTTGGTCACAGTGCCCACCAGTCCCTTGCCAAGACCAGATATGAAGCCGCTGACACCTCCTTCTGTCTTCACACCCTCCACTGTTGATGTGATGACGCTGGTCAATCCACCAATGATACCTAGCAGAAAAAAACAAAAACAAGGGTTTCTGTGACCTGGTCAAGGACAAAACCAAAACCTTTTCAAACCCAACTCCCAGTTCATGACTCTGGAATAATAAAGGCAATATGTTGATCTCTAGACAGGTCAAAGTCAAGGGACACAGGGACTTGTTTAGGAAGTCCAGAATCAGAGGATGTTGTACTAGGCTGTGAGTTAGAAGGAACATGTGCCCTGGATAATTAAAACAAAACCAAACCTTGGGCTAGGGCTGTATTAAGAGTTTGAAGGGCAGAGTTCCTGCCTTGTGCACAAAGCCTGGGTTCAGTCCGCATTGCTACAAAAACCAGGCACAGTAGCACACGCTTGTAATCATAGTACTTGGGAGGTGGAGACAAGAGAACCAGAAATGCAAGGTCATTTGAATTCAGCTACATAATAAGTTCAAGGCCAGCCTTGAAGAAATGAGATTCTGCCTCAAAAAAATAAATCATTAGTCAATCAATTAAGGAAAGAAAAGGCTGGGAAGTTAGTGGTGGCCTTTTTTTTTTGTTTCCTATTCCAATTCATAGGCAGCATATAGGCAATAAGAAAGAGAAGATACAGACAAAGGAAAGAAGCAATAGAAGACTGGAAAATAGGGTCCTTGGGAAAGGTTTGAGATCCTTTGAAATATAAGGCAGAAGGCTAGCTAACTGCATGTTTCAGTTTTCCCTGAATACTGTGAGAACAGCCAATACCACCAAATGTTTGACATGGTTTCTATAATACTGCATGTTTTGCTGAGACCATTAGAGTAATGATGAAGAATGCATTAAGGCACCCCAAATAATTCATTAAGGCTGCCAAGGCTAACCAGGACCCTGGGGATTGTGTCAAGATTAAAAGACCAATCTAAGTGAAAAAGGCATGCAAACATTTTAAAAGCTGACAGCAATGGTTGACGCAGGCCCAGAAGTGGCCACAAGTTGGCAAAGGCTAATGAGGTCGCCGGCATTGCAGGGAAGAGGCAGGCCCTGTCCAGTGAGCATTTCCAGGACTTGGGCCAGGGACACTCACAGGATGTTTACCCTCTGACAGTTGGGGTGTGAGGAAGCTCTCTGCACTCTTCAGCTCTAGTGAGACAAATTGGGAAAGGAAACTGGTTGGGTGAGAAAGTATTAAGAATTCACAGCATTTCTTTGGATTCGGGGTTTGGTTGCTCCAGTGAGGCAGCATCCCTATCCTAAGCTTTGAACAGCATTCCTGGCCAAACAGCCAGGACTTAAGGTACAGACTTCAATGGACCTGGATCAAGCAGGACTCCAGGTTTTATTCATTTATTGAGAGAGAGAGAGAGAGAGAGAGAGAGAGAGAGAGAGAGAGAGAGAGAGCGCACATGCATGCATGTGTGGTTTGTGTGCACGTAAGCTGAAGTGCATATGAGAAGTCAGAAGACAATTTGCAGGACTTAGTTCTCTCCTTCCGCCATGTGGGGCCTGGCTATTGAATGCAGGTCATCAGGTGCTGAGCCATCTGATCTGCCCTAGGACGCCAGCTTTCAACCCAGACTGGATGGATTCTGGTCTTATTATCATGGGAGCCTTTTCCTCCTAAAGGAGATACATTGCCCAGAGCTCAGAGTGTCCTCTTGGATGAGGTGGCAATGGTTCTAGTCTCAGACTGGCCTAACTGGCTCCTGGAAGGGCTATGTATAGCATCGGGACAATCCTTGATTGGAGGTGACTTTGTCACTGTGAACAAATCACCCAGCTTCTTAGGACATGGTTGTGTTCATCCAAAAAGCAAGGTCAGTCACCTCTTTCTGAAGAAAGAATAGCAATTAGATACTTCTAATAGTTACTGCATTATCATTGTAGTTAATAAATATGATTAAATCTTTACTCCTGAATGATTATTCTGAACTTCACTTTAAAAGTCTATAAACAGATTAATTTACATCCAGCCTGATGCTTTGGGAGTTGCTTGCCATCTTTACAGCTAATGAGTCCCAGGAAAGCAAAGATATCTTCCAAAGCTCCCACTACAACAAACACTGTATCCTAAGCATAGGATTAGTCATGCTTACACCATTATAAAATATCTCCTCTTGTTTCAAATGCAGACAATTGGGACTATAAATCTGGGGAACAGTCATGGTACCAATGATTCCTAGGATCTAATCAAACCTGCCAGCCATTGCTGAGCAAGTACTATGGACCAGGGGACTCTGGATGGCCCCTCTGCTTCCTTGACACTCAGTCCATCTGACAGCAAGCCAATATGGCCAATGAGGACGGCCCCAGGTACTTGCAAGACTATGAGCAGGAAGTATCTAAAGAAGATCTGGGGGCAGCACTTGGCTCTGTGAAGCTGAAGGACCAAGTGGTTAAGGGACATTGGTAGAAAAGTTGACTTTTGGTCAATACTGGTGGCTAAGAGATGACATATGTTTGCCATCACCTGCTTCGCAATTACATGACTTTATAATCTGTGTCTTACAGATGCAGAGACACCAAGGCTATATGCCCAGCAGCCACCTTTATATCTCAGTTTATTTGGAAGGGACAAGTGGCAAGCATCAGGCAGTCATGTGTATGAGTGCGTTCATGCATGAAGAGGTCAGAGGTCAATCTAAGGTGTCATTCTTCAGGTGTCACCCACTTGTTGTTGGAGAGTGTGTCCTTTCACTTGACTGGCTGGCTGTCAAGCCCCAGGGATCTACCACATTTGGCTTTTGACATGGATGCTGGAGACTAAACTCAGGCCTTGGTGCTTGTCTGCCATGCCAGCACTTCTACTGGGCTGTCTCCTCGGCCCTGAAGGTAGTCCTAAAGCAGCAGGCTCAGATTCTAAGAGGAGACGGCAAGATCATACTTGATGCCCTTGGAAATGGAAACTGGAGAACCAGGAAGTGCGATGTGCACAGCAACCTGAAGAGGAACAAGGACTTCAGGGAAAGGGTGGGTGAGTGGCTAGCGGGCTCACCAAGACACCTCACCAGGACTGTGACTAGCGGGCTCACCAAGACACCTCACCAGGACTATGTTGTTGCCAGCTTTCTTTTCCCCTTGCACCAAGATGTGTATGTAAAGGTGCTTGTGGCAGAAGGGACATTCTTCTCCAGCCCGCCTACAAGTGACTTACCATGAGCCAGGCCGTGGATGCCGGCGACGAGGTGCTCTCCACTGGTGGCTGCATGGTACCTGATGTACTCTCGCTCAGACTGGTGCCGATTGTCCATTGTCTTCCCCAGGCCATCTGATAGCGTCCCTGCAAACTGGAACAAATTAAAAACAAGGAGGAGTTTTAAAGCCTCAGCATTATTTTTCTATTAAATCAATCCCTTCCCTCACTCTTAGCTGGGCATCAGTAAATTGTGATCACACAGAAAGACTAACTGCTAAATTACACACATTGTCTCAACCAGTAGGGTGGCTCTCAGGACCCTGGGTGGCAGACACAGGGAAACAAGAATTCCCTCAAAGCATTTAAACACAGGTTCCACAATACAACCCAAATCCAAAAAAAAAAAAAAAAAAGTTTACACACAAAATATTCTAAACTCTGAAAGTTTGTGAGCGCTGATAAAGCACTGCGAGTGGAAAATCCCACGCATGCCCATCTGAAGGACGCAGTCAGATGCTGATACACCAAATCCACTAAATAGGTGTGTATGAAACCCAGGTGATTTTCTCGTCTAAACTTTGGTTCCTCCCCAGGAAATCTCACATGTAAACAGTCCTGAAGCTGGAAAATCCAGAAAGTTTAAAGAGTTATGGGACTGGGCTGTAGAGATGGCTCAGAGGTTAAGAGCACTGACTGCTCTTCCAGAGGTCCTGAGTTCAATTCCCAGCAACTACATGGTGGCTCACAACCATTTGTAATGAGATCTGGTGCCCTCTTCTAGCCTGCAGGCGTACATGGAATGTTGTATATATAACAAATAAATAAATCTTTAAAAAAAAAAAAGAGTTATGGGACTAAGTGTTTCAGATAAGAGCTCCTTTACGTGAACCCCTGAACATGTATTGAAGAGTTAAAGGTGTAGAAGCTGGAGAGGTAGCTTATCGGATTAAAGCACTTGAAGAACAAGCACAAGGACCTGAGTTCAAATCCCTACTGCCCATGTAAAAAGCCATTACTGTTGTACAGGTGCCTGGAACTCCAGGGCTGTGGCAGTTGTTAGAAAGGTTAACAGCAGCCTTGAACCCATGACTTCAAGTGAAAACCCATCCTCTCCCACAAATCACAGGATCTTATCTACCCTGACATACTTTGGCCAGAGATAGCAAGGTTGCCAGGGCTTGCTGGCCACCAGTCTATCCCTGGGCTTAATGAGGGGCACTGTCTCAAAAATGAGGTAGAAGTTGATAGAGCAAGACATTTCCTCTGGCCTCTGTGTACATGCACAAGCACACGCTTGTGTACCTGCACCATAAACACACGCTCACACACATATACACATTAAAAAAAAAGTTTAAGTTAAAGGTGTATATAAAATGGCCAGGGGTAGGGGGAGAGGAAATAAGGGTTGTAATCCTTTCATATTAAGGACACAGCCCTGGGCTGGAGAGATGGCTCAGTGGTTAAGAGCATTCATTGCCTGCTCTTCCAAAGGTCCTGAGTTCAATTCCCAGCAACTACATGGTGGCTCACAACCATCTGTAATGAGGTCTGGTGCCCTCTTCTGGCCTGCAGACATATACACAGACAGAATATTGTATACATGATAAATAAATATTTAAAAAAAAGGACACAGCCCTTTGTGCTAAGAACCAGTTGGCTTCAAGGCAGAAAACATGCCAGATTATTGCTCTAGGGTTTCGTATTGAAGTCTCTGGAGAGATGGGTAAAGGTGCAGCTTGGTGGAATGCTCACCAGCATGCACTAAGCGCAGGGTTCGATGGGGAAGAGAAAAGGTGAGATGAAGCTCCTTTAAGTTATGCCTTTGTTCACTCACTCGGCAGTTACCAAGTGCCCACCAGGGTGCCAAGCCCCATTTATCAAAGGAAGAAAAGCAGGTGGGTGAAAAGGCGAACAGCAGACTTGAACCCATGACTCTGAGTGCAAACCCATCATCCCCCACAAACTGGAAGATTTTATTTACCCTGACATACTTTACCCAGAGAAGCTGTCTCATCCATCAAAGCTAGATAAAAAGAACATAAAACCCTGTTTTGTCACCAGACGATTTGAAAAGGTTTAACCTGACAGTTAATAAACAGCAGGTACTTATCCTCATCATTCAGGTATACAACGGGAAGGGTATCAAATACATATAATTAACCTTCTCAGGAAGGATCTACCAAAACAACTGGTTGAAGCGCCAATGACCCAGGACTCACCTCTTAGAAAACTCACAGGAATATTATTTAGATATTCAGCCCAATGAGGAGATTATAGGTCAATGGTCTACCTGGAGGACCCAGGAGACTGGGCAGGCATATGGGGGCCAACTTCATTCTGAACTGACGGGGGTGGTTAACACAGATCTGATCTGTCCTGGAAGTCATCAGTCTGGAGGCTTCTTGACATGAGTGCCAGGTAAGTTCTGGACTCAGGATGAAGTAGCAAGTGCTTCCTGGCGCCAGTTATGGGAAAGCTCCTCCCACTTCCTTACCTGCACCCCCATGCTGATGTGGTCTAGGGCATCATTAGCACACCCTCGTGAAATCTGATTCCCATCACAGTTTGCTTTTCAGCCCCACCTTCTCCATCACTCTACAGTTGGTTATAGAAATAAAGTTAACGGAAGTCAACCTGATGATTTCTTTTAGGACAATGAGAGGAATCTTGGGAAGTTGCAAAGCCATTACTGTGGATCATGGAGGACAAACTTTGTCCTTGGAGAGCCATCATGGGACAGAAGGCCAGGAACGTGCACACTGGCCTGAGTCAGATAGCAGGCCCCTCTTGGGCACTGTGGGAGCTTTATGCTCTGAGCCTCCATTTGCACTGGGGTGAGGCAATGGTACTTACTGCACCATGTAGCTGGCAAGATCAGCACTAGTAACACGGGGCCTGGTGTCGAGCTAGCGTTCCCACCACCGTTAGTTAGCTGCTGGTCTAAGGACAGTCATCACCCCGCCACACTAGCATTTCACTTCACAGCAGTTAAACACAAGCGGGGCCTACTATAAAGTCAGAGTGTCCAAAACCTTCCAGTTCTAACTTCAAGTAATCTCCATAGCACATGGCATTATAAGGCACTGAACCTGGCCCAGCATGGACTCCGCTGGGAAGATGAACACTGGCCTTGGAGCCTGTGCTGCAGCCACGGGTCTCACTGCAATGGCACAAGTGACCTAAATGATTTGGCCAGCATTGCAGATCTGGATTGCTGACCCTCAGTCTGTGCCGAAGTACCAGAGGTGGTTAAGACAACAGTTGTGCCGGCGTCTGCAGGATGCGCTAGGGCACTGAAGCCACCTTCAGCATCTTTCCCAGCTAGAGAAGAGTAAGCACTGAGAAGAAAGTGTGAGTGGAGGCCACTTTACCTTTTGTGACAAACAGTTGACGAGAATGAATATAAAAGCCAACTTTTCTTCCTGAGAGAATATGTGACATCATCGAGGAAGATGTCCAGCATGACCCTGTCTCTTCCAAAGCCCTTCCATTAAACCAGTTAGATATTTGAGGCTCAGGAGAGAGCCCATGGCAAAGCTATCATTGACACCTGGCTCTGCTACAGCTGCCTTGCATCCAGCACCAAAAGGCTCCTAGGGATTCTCTGTATGAAGGCCCATGCTAATCCCCAAGAGAAGGTCCGCCTCTCAAGGAAAGATCACTCTCCATCCCAAATGCCAGATTCTTCCAGATGCTTATCCAATGCTTTACTTTTTATTTGTTTTGTTTCTGAGACAGGGTCTCTCTATGTGCTCCTCCTGCCTCAGACTATAGGCATGTAACACCATACCTGGCTAGGAGCCTGACTGTTCTTATTAAAAATGTCTATACCTAAGTCAATTTACTATTCTCACTTTTCTGCTATAAAACCTACTGGTGCAGGTGGTGGTGGCACACGCCTTTAATCCCAGCACTCAGGAGACAAAGGCAGGTGGATCTCTGAGTTCAAGGACAGCCTGGTCTACAGAGTGAGTTTCAGGATAGCCAGGGCTACACAGAGAAACCCTGTCTCAAACAAACAAACCCTATTTGTGCAAGCCATGTAGACTTGCTGTTTGTCACTTCTGAGTTGAAAGCATGAAGAGACAGTCGCGGGCTACTGTTATGAAGATCTGCCCTCCTGAAAAGCAGCCTTTTAGTTTGGTTTTGATACGGTCCTGTTGTAGCCAGTGTACTGCTCTAGAACTCCAATTCCTCCTACCTCTACTCTCAAATATTGGGATAAGAGGTATGTGGCACCTTGTCCAGCAGAAAGTGGCTTTGAGAATAGAGAAAGTCTATGACCTGAGCAGACCTGTGCTGATGGGAGGCTGACCGGCTCTTATCAATAGAGACACTTAACACAAAAGAAAGCAAAACCAGACAGACAACAGGCACAGCAATCAAGACCGTGTCCCATCACCTTGGGGACACTAACATGGCCATCTTTAAATCCATTTCTTATTCCCATCCAAGTGGGTCAATAAAATACAGCACAGTCTCTCCCTCACAGACAGAAGGCTGACATGCAGTCTGTCAGGGGGAGGGATTCTAGGATCATTCCTCTCTGTGTCCACAGCCTTGTACTTGTTATGGCTGGGAAACGTGCCCTCATCACACCCTCAGCTTTGAAGGTAGCCGTCAGCAGGGTGGAGACACTCACAAGAGCTACAATCAGTGCTGGAGTGACCTGCCTGGCCCAGGAGCAGTCCTTGTCTCACTATCTTGATATAAATCAGTGCTGGAGTCTAGCATCCAGAGTATTCAGAGAAGATGTGACTCTCGGAGGTTCTTGGGGAAAGGATAAGTCTTCAGAACATGAGCAACTTCAGCTTGGCTGTGTGGCAAGTCTAACAGGCAGTGGTCCAACACAGTGAGAGCCACTGGGGCCACCTGGAGGCAGTCAGAAGTGGGTTCTGTCTCCTGCCTTCAAGACCTCAGCCCAGAGGTGTTTGTGGTGTCACAGAAAGACGATCACACTGGAGTTCAAATTCCTGCTGTGACACGCAATAGCAGAGGGACCGTGGACAGCAGCTTCAATCTTAGCTCCAAAATAATCATTACAACTATCACTTTGGAGGATGCAGTGAGGCTGGACAATGTGGCACACAGCACTGACCACAGCAGAGATACATAAGGGACACTGAGTAAGACAGTGCTGAGTGGCCTCGACCTCTGTAAAATGGGAATAAACACATTCTACAGGGCTGTTGTGGCGTGACAGAGGATACCCTAGTGTGCCACATGCTCTCTACAGAGGGACCTAACAGCTCCGGAGCAGTCTGCACCAATGGGCAAGCTACTGGGACCAGGGAGGTCATGTGCAGGTAAGGCACCACTCTGGTGGTGGTAATCAAAACCTCCACAGCAGAGGGGACTTGCAGAGTTAAGTCAATCTAGCTCATTAAAAAAAAAAAAAAAAAAAGTTCAAGCCTACGAAAACACTTAAAGCTTCAAGTGAACGTCAGCCTAGCTAAGGTGCCAAGAACAGAGTGTCCTTCAGAAACCTGCTCACGCACTTACAGTGGGCTCCCCTTCCGCAGCTGAAGGAAGCGTCAGCACTCACCATACTTGTGCGTTTTTAAGTTCTATAAAGCAGTGTTTTCAGCACAGGGTAAAAACCTCAGCAGTCTTCAAGATGCCCGTTCTCCTGAACTGCTAACATCAGTCCTGCCATCCGTACGCATGGAAACACTGCAAGCCCAGGTTCGCGTGGGAGCCTGGCACTGACTGCTGACTTCAGAAATTTAAGAAGACGGTGGAATGGCATGAGGGAGAAAATTCACACTGTGTCCCTCGGTTCTGTCCTGTCCATTTCCCTGACCCTTCCATGATACTCAGCAAGCATGGGTGCCAAAGGTATTTGGCTGGTGTAACAGGAGCCTAAGCTTTAGTTGCTCCCTGTTCTCTGGGGCTCTTCTTTCACAGTTATTTACCTAATGGAAAGTTCCTCCTTAAGAGCCTTACAAACTGCTGGTGACAGTATCTTCCTTGTCACCTGCATTTCACAGGAAAAAAGATAGAAGTAACAGGAGGCTGTGGCACAGGGGAGAGGACTTCTCTTTATCCAAGGACAAGGCTGGACAGCTGCTGCATGACCAGCAGAGCTCCAAGTCCCGCAGTGCCCAGGACACACAATCAGAAAGGCTATCCACATACTGTACGGCAAGCAGGCGGGGGCTCTGTGTGGTGCTGGAGGTCAGCATGCAGGAACAGAGCAGTGGCATCTGCCCGTCACTAACAGCCCATTACAGTGCGAGTCACCTACTCATCTGGACCTCAGTTTATCCAACTGCAAGTTCCTACTCTAGAGGGTTCCTTCGAGGGGTTGCAGAAGTAATTCAAGCAGAATGCTGGGCCTAGGGTCTGCCCATCAATTTTAACAAGTTTCTCAGAAGCAGTTTAGGACTTTAAATTCCAGAATCGTTTTCAACTCTGCTGGTAGCTAGCAAGAAAACCTGTTTCAAGGCAGTTGGGACCTGAATCACTTCAAAACAAAGGTCCTAACTATTCCCTTCTGTTCAGTATCATTAAAACAGCTGCAGTACAAAATTATTCTGGGGCTGGGAATGTCGCTCAGTGGGACAGCACTTGCCGAGGCTCAATCCCCAGCACAACACACAATCAGAAAGGAGGAGAGGGAGGGGGGAGGGAAAAGAAGGCTTTCAAAACATTATTCTGTGAGTTTTGTCTTGACATTGAATCTTTCTGCAATATTTATAAAAAGGAAAGTTAAGGAAATAATGACCCCCAAGTCAGTAACTGTCTGTCATTGACAAAATGCAAACCAAGCAGCTATCTGTCACTTGGCCAAGGGTAAGGGGTGGGGTAAGTGGGGACACACATTGAAAAAAAGGGCAAGGAATAAGTTGGTGTTTGGTGAAAAGGGGCTATTTAGGAACTCCAGATTTCTGTCTACAGAACAGTTACAATTCTACATGGTTACAATTCTATGTAGCCCAGAGGACACAGGCCTGGCAGGGGAGCCCTGAGAACAGGAAGGCATTGGAAAGCTGGCTGGACACTCACTTTGTGTCAGTGACACCTCCAAGCCAGTGACCTTGATTTTCCCCTCCTCCATTCTCTGGACTCTTGAGGCCCTCCAGCCCTGGGATGTGTCCTGTGTAGCCATTTCATGAACACTTATCGGGACAGGCCACTCCTTCTCATTTAGAAACAAAGTTATCCACAGGCACCCGATTATCTCAGCACACAAGGTCTAAAGGCATCCAGTAAGGTTCAGCCTCGAGACTGCCGGGGGGGGGGGGGGGTAACTGGTCCGAGGCACACACCAGCTGAACTGGCGAGTCTCTGTGATTCTGCAACTGTGACCCAGTTATGAACTCAGATGTTGTTTCAGATTAATCCGGAAGCTCAGAGCGGTTTGAAGCACTTCCATAATAGGATTTGGCTTTTTCTCTCAAAAGGACTGGTAGGGTTTGCTATAAGCCTGAAGGCATAGAGACAGCAGAACAGAGGCAGGCTTGGGAGAGTGACCTCAACAGACCAGCAGAAGGGGCTCAGTCAAGGCCTAGGGTTTTCCCATACGGAATATGAGAATCAGGTAGGCAAGATGCCTCGTTTTTCATATTTATTTAAAACTCACATTGATTGCCACACATGGTGGCGCATACCTTTAATTCCAGCAGTTGGAAGGCAGAGGCAGGTGGATCTCTGTGAGTTTGAAGCCAGCCTGGTCTACATAATGAGCTCCAGGACTGCCAGGGTCATATAAAAGAGACCTTGTCTCAAAATAAAAACAGAAATTACATAGATTTATTTCTTAGGGGGCTATATATGTGCTAGTGTGTGTGTGTAAAGCTCAGAGAACAATTTGTCAGAGTAGTTCTCTTCTTCTGTTATGTAGGTACAAGGGATCAAACTCAGACGTCACTAAACTTGGTGGCAATCCCCTTTACCTTCTGAGCAATCTCATGTGCCCACGTGCCCCTTAAAGGCAGTTGTGTATGCCTGGTCCTGCAGTGGCTGAACATGCTGTCAGCAGATTTTCCTGGTAGATGGCTGCTGGCTGTGTTGAGGACTCAGTCTCCACATACCCACTGCCGAGAATCCTAGGACACAGAGGAAAGCTGAAGGTGGCTCCGAACAGCTGTGCCATCTTAAGGATTGCAACAAATACCAAAGACTCTTGCCCAAGTGCTGAGCCAGATTATGAGAAAAAAATATCCTCTGTAGTAGCCACATCATGATGCCTACGTAGGCAGGCATACTAGCTCCACTCTACGGAGGTACAAGGACTTCATTCTATTATTATTATTATTATTTTATGTGTATGGATGTTTTGCCTCTAAACATGCCTGCACACTACATGCATGCAGTTCCCATGGAGATCAGAAGAGGGTGTTGGATTCCCCTGGAACTGGAGTTACAAGTGGTTGTGAGGAGCTTTGTGGGTGCTGGGATATTGAACCTGGGTCCTCTGCATGAACAGCCAATGCTATTACTGCTGAGCTGTCTCTCTAGTCCTGCCACACAGACTCTGAGAAGGAGTCCCAAGTCACCTCTGACACTAACTAGCAGTGACTAGAACTGAAATAAACTCTTTAGAAACTTTCTCCTGAAGAACAGTATCTTGATTCATGAGACAAAGAAGAAAATTTTGTCAAAAATGACTTAGTAGGATCTTAGCTAGACAAGGCCTCCTCCTGTGAAGCTACCCAGTGACAGCACCTGTGAAGTGGCCTAGTTCAGTCCTCACAACAGAAGGATGGCCACAATCCTACTTCTCGGAAGAAAGCAGGAAGAGTACGAGAATGGTCAACAGAGACGCGCTATGCGCGGCTTCCCTCAACACAGCTTGTCTAGAGAGGGAACTCAGCCAGAGGCTGACTATTCCCTCTGTAGGAAAATGCCTTCCAGAATACCATGAAGCTCACACAGAGACTCAAGACACACACTCTTTCTTGTGGAGAAGTGAAGCTGGCAAACTCCAGAACTCCTGGGTCTAAAAGAGGTTATCAAAGTCCATCCAGGCTCCTCGCTTCCTTTCCCCCACCCTAGCAGGTCCGCCCGGCTTCCCAGAACCCTCGACTCACTAACAATAGCAGATTACTCCCAGGGAAAGCAAGCAGTTTCTGAGAACGTATTAACCTGTTTGGAGGTGGCATGTGTGGACAGAGCCTGCATTTTGGAAAAGCCATGCACAGAGACACTGCTTACTTTGGGCAGTGTCTGGGGAAGTGACTGGTGACCAGGCATGAATGTCCACTGGAAACTGCCCTTAGCCTCTGGAAAAGTAAGCAGATTAGTCCTTTTTAGAAAGGGGTAGGGAGGGCAGTTGAGTGAAGACTTAAGGTATTGGATTAAGTCTCATCTACTTCCCTGAGAAGCTTGAGGCCAGACTCAGGTGAAAACACGAAAGTAAGTTCTTGATAAGATGGGCCCAAAATAAGATGTCCCCAGCCTGCAGGTGAGGTAGCTTAGGTATTCCCTAAGAACACTGAGGACCCAGAGTTACAAGAGTGTTTGCTTCCTAGACACACATCTTTTCACTGTAACCTTACATCGTGGGAAGGGGGAACTGGCTCATTTTTAAAGGGCACTAATGTGCCAGGCATGATGATGCAAGCTTGTAATCCCTGCATTAAAAAGGCTGAGGCAGGAGGATCATGAGTTTGAAGCCAATTTGAATTAAGGAACAAGACTCTACCTACAAACAACAATAATAATGAGCTCAAAAGTCAAAAGATACTGATTTGACCAGATGTGGTGGCACAGCCTGCGATCCCAGTTACTCGGGAGACTGAGGCACAATGATCACTTTACAAGGATGAGTTCCAGGCCAGCCTGACCAACAGTCCAAGACCTCCTCTCAGAATATGGTTCTCATTTCCAATCATGAGGGTGCCATCTTCATGACCTGATCATTCTCAAAGGCTCCCACTGCTAATAAAGTCACCTTGCAGGTGAAGAGCCATACGTAAAATGGAGGTGGGGATGCAGGTTGGGCATGAGCAGTCAATCCTTCGCATATTTCTCCAAGTCTTCCAGTGGCGACTCATTCTACCCATGGTCAGGACTAAGTTTAAGATTTGGGTGGTGAGAGTGGGCACACAGTCATGCTAAGAAAGTCAGGGCCAGGGAGTCGATCCTGACAGTCTGGGAGGTTTGCACCAGGGACTCTTCCTTGACCATATATGGCAAGGAGCCCAACTTGGAGCCTGAGTCAGGCCCCAGCCTGCCTCCCAGCTCAGTTGCTGGGCAAATGACTCCAGTGTTAAGACTCTAAGCACTGGAGATTATGGGCTCCAAGAAGTCACCAGGAAGCTATCTGTTCTTAAGTCTAAATAGCTGCAGGAAAGCAGAGGTCACGTGTGCCTCAAGAGAAATGGCCTCCTTTAATCCATGAAAAAGAAAACTCCCAGCCAAGCTCTGAGCACTGTGAGCTGCGCCGAGTAGAAACGTGAAAGGAAGGATTTCTAGGGAAGACTCTGCATATCAAAGCAGATGAGACCAGGGGCTACAGGCAGAAGCCATGACACATGCTCTTCTCTCTCAATTTTGGGTCACCTCTAGATTACCTACACGCTTAAAAAGATCATCAAGCAGCTCAATGGCTAGTCAAGCAGGGTCAGAGAATTTCCCAAATGTAGTCTGGTGGTCAAAAGAGTGCAGTGCACCAGCTGAGCTCCACATTGTGCAGAACAGCTCAGCTGAAGACAGACCCGCCACCTCTCTCCCTCCTGTGGTCCAGCTGCTTCACTTCCAGTCCAAAGGCATTTTAACAAGGCCCTCAGTTCGCTGACTCTAGCTTCAGAAAGCCAGTTTTCTGCTGTGGCTAGTGAAGGGCTGAGGTGCCCTGGCAGATCCACTCTGGCCATAGAGAGCAGTCTGGTGCACCTGCAAGCCACTACAGCAAGCACCCTTTGCTGTGAGCTCCAGGTGGGGTGGGGCACCAAGGTGGTTCACTTGGTGCTTTGCTGCCAACACGGAACCCACACGGAGAGGACTGACTCCATCAAGCTGTCCTCTGGCCTCCATATGAGAACACACACACTAAATAAGTAAATATATATATATATATATACACATATATATATTACTTAAAATATATATTTTAAAGTAAGTCAGGCCTCCCACCCATGAGTTTGGTTTGTCCTGACTGTGAAATGTGTGACTCTTTCTCCTAATCATACACAATACAATCGCAAAACAATAAGTCTTCTATGTAGATACCTGTGATCCATAGGTACTAGGCTCCAAAGGTCAAACACTTAAGTCTCTTCTCTTTTATTTTCATTCACCATGGAGCAAACAGTGGATCAGTCTCCTAACTAGCCCAGCTAGGCAAGTGGTCCATCTCCAGGCTCTGGCACAGCGAACCCCGACCCCATGCACACACATAATCCCTTCTGTGAACCTCTTCCTGTCTACCGTCTATAGTCTGTGTGGCACCCATCTCCATGGGTTTCTCCTTCTGTGCCAGCCCTCCCTGCCCCAGCACCCGGATGCTTCCTGAACACATGGTTCCCACCCTCTTCTTTGCTGTGTCATGGTGTCCCTAAAGAGCAAAGTCTTGGCTTTTTCCCCCAGTGTGTCCTTGGTATCTGGCACAGAGCCTGGTGCTTCTAGCTAGCTGTCTACACACAGTTGTGAGCTAGAGGAAAGGCCTAAAATACAGCAAAGCTGCTAACATGCTAACGCTTTGCACAGCTCGGTATTTAGTTAGGTCTGTGTAGAGCTAGAACAAGGCTCAGGTGCCCTGACTAAGTGTCTGAGGTTCTGGGCTACATGCTTCATCCTGGATAGGGCAGCAGTATCCACAAAAGCACTCCCATGCAAGATGAAGCTACAGGAAATGTGCTAAGTGCTCTGTGCACTTCCTTGAGCCCAGCACCAACTGTGGTTAACCCCACAAATAAGATACTTAGGGGGGAGCCCAGCAGGGAAGCCTGTGACAGTGCATCATCTATAAGAGGGCCAAAAGTATGGGTGGGACTCAGGCAGCCTTGCTTCCTGGCCTCACTCTTTTCCCAATCTTGAGCAAGTTAACTAAATATCTGAGTGACTCTTTTGTAAAAGGAGCAGCTGGGAGGATGATGCTGAGGATCAGGCAGATTAGACGGGCTGATGAGGTGGCTCAGAGGGTAAGAGGCAAGCCTTGGAACTCATGGTGTTAGGGGAGAACCCAAGGCCCTCCACATACGGATGCTCATGCCCACCCACAATAATAAATATTTTTTAAAAACAGATTAGTTTGGGTAAGAGGCATCATTGTGCCCAGCAGACAGTAGACATTAAATGCCAGCTACTACCTTAAAACAAAACAAAACAGCACTGTTTAGGCTTGAACCCAGGGCTTCACACATGCCAGGCCAGCACCGAACATGGAGCTACATCCCGGGCTCAGCCTGTACTATCTGACAGATGCCCATTTAATTACTCGGTTAAACATGAAGCTACCTATGAGGGTACAGTGGGTGCTGGTAACTACCCCCACATCTTCTGTATAGCTCCTGTTGCTACACTGAGGAATAAAGGGAAATGAAGTTCACAGATGACAGCATTCCATGCGGTCTGGCTCCTTTCTGCACTGTGACCACACAGTCCACAAACAGCATGCAGGTGGACAAGCTGCCTTGCTCATTTTGGCAACAAATTATGAGAGACAAAAGCCAAGGAAATACAAAATTAACATTGTTGTCCTCCTTATCAGAGCATACAGAGCCAGACATGGCCACAGTCCTGGATGAAGAAAATGGGCTTCTGGCTTTTGCCTGGAATCTCCAGGACTGTTATCAGTAGTGCAGAACTAAGTTAAATGTTTCTTTGCACAAAATTATGAAAACTGGATCAGAAGCAGTAAGGAAAGCTTCTGTGAGAACAAAACTTCTTTTAAAAAGTATATCATCACAGGGAAGATTAGGAAAACCCAGGTCTATAAATACAGCTAACTGTTTACTGGAAATGAAGGGAAGATATAGGCTAAGTAAATACACAGATGAGCAGGAAAATCAAACATTTGCAGGTGGCATGCGTTTTCTAAAGCGGCTGTGTGGAGTACATGGGGTTATAGTAGAACTGTGTGGTACTCTCCAGAATGTTCTCTGGCATTCAACCCCAGTGCCACGCTGCTGCATCTCTGCCACTAGCATGTGAAAGCACGTGTGGTCTTAGTTACTCAGAGCCCCCATGATGCCTTCTCCGGAGGGCAGATGATTTTTCCATCAAAGGGGAGAAATCTGGATCATACCCTGCTACACATTTGTTGCTGGAAATGCAAAAGTCATAAATGGAGGAGACTGGAGCTGTTGCCCTGCAGGTTTTCAAATGCACTGTGGTGAGCTCCTGGTAGTACAGGAATTCCATGAAAAGGGCAGCTAGAACCAATAAATACTGTTCCAGGCAGAAGGAACAACAGTTTTAGATTAGACATGTCCAAAGCCACAGACTCTGTTTTCTTGTTTGGATGAATTAAGAATGTGCTGGAAATTTGGGGAATGTACTCTGAATCTTTCTTCCTCCTTCTATACCCCCCTCCTACCCTCCCTTTTTCTCTCTCCCACCTCCCCCCTATCCCCACCCGACCTTTATTAGCTCCCATGCTACCCTAGCAGCCTGGCCAGGCTAACACTCCCTGACACTGGCCTACTGGCCCACAGTGGGTCCCAGGGGCAGGCCTGACTAGAGATCCCTTGAGCCCCTGTGGCTCTTATCTACACAGTGCCTGAGGAGTTTGGTATCTTCTCTCCACGCCCTCCTGGGAAGCAGGCCCAGCAGGTGCCCATTGGCAATAGTTTTGTGTTACAGGCCTGAATGAACGATCCCCGCAGGAGCTGCCGACCTGTTTGCACAGACACAGAGGCAGTCAAAAGTCCACCGCGTGAACTTGGGATGACCCCAGCTGCAGAGTCACTGGCGGGTTCATCCGGAGGGCAGGCACGCTTTATTAAACAACTAATACTCTTCACAGATAACTTTGAGAAAAAGCAAAAGTGTTAACTCTTTGCAATCTTGCTCTGACAAAACACCTCAGCTGTGAAGAGACTCCAATGGAGGGGGCATGCAGGTCTGAACCAAAGCATAGAGACAGACAGGGCACAAGCAGGAACAGTGCTCATCTGTCCCAGGGAGGGGGCAAGACTCAGTCACCATTTGGTCTGCTGGTTTGGCAAAGAGTTCTGGATTAAGGTAAAAAAGACAAAATGTTAAGGTTTCATGTACTGACTCCAGTGAGGCCCCTGGCTGGGAGCGGCCTGACAGTGACAGCCCTTGGTCAGGCAGAAACCATGAAGTCTGGGACACAGACGTATGCAGCTCACCCTGCTTTGCTTTGCTCTGCCCTGACTCCTGGTACCTGCAGTGACCTAGGAGTGCCATCCAGAGCTTCCTGTGCCAAAAGGAGAGCGTGGCAAGATGAGTAAACACCCAGCACCAGCACTTGGCTTCCAGCAGCACATGGAGTTCCTTCCAGAAGGGGAGAGAGGCTCAGCAAAGGCCTGTGGTTCCTAGAGCCATATTTTCACCAAGCACACAGCCTTTACGGTCTCTGGGCCTGTTGCACGACCCAGGCCACTCCTAGATTCTCTTTATGTAGAAGTTAGAACAAACTGGTGACAACAATTGCTAATAGCAAGACACAGATCAACCATTTCGAGAACTCTTCGGATGCATCTGACCAGCACTTACATTAATTTGGGCACAGAAGACTATATGCCTATTAAAGTTCCCTTCTGCCTCAAGTCACCAGCCGTCCTCTAAACCTGGGTATGGAAGGGCTTCCTACTCGGCTTTATTTATAGGGGAGGTGCAGTTCTGCCTGGGTTTACTGGCTGGATGAGATCCTGTTGAAAGACTAGCTAGGCGAGGTGCTTCAGGTGCTTCAAAGGAGTCCCGCCTCTCTCCCCACGCAGGTGAACAAATGGGTCAGGGCAACAACCCGAGGACATTATCCACGCTGTACCCAGCACAGCCCTAAAAATATAGGAGGAAACTATTTAGATCCTTGTCCTCCTTAGTCTGTTGTGGAAGACAGGCATGGAAACACATAAAATCCATAGAGAGAACAAGGTGCTGGAGAAATGGAGAGGTGGGTAAGGTTTGTTGCACAAATGGAAGGGCTTGAGTTCAAAGTCAGGCATAGCACGCAAGTGGGGATGGATCCTGGGATTCACTGGCCTGCCAGTCTAGCTCAAGCAGGTGAGCTCTAGCTTCAATAAAAGAGTCTGTCTCAAAATGGAAAAAAAAATAAAGTGGAGCACAATAAAGACACCTGATGTCAACCTCTGCACATGCATGCACAGGCACCACACATGTACATACACACAGGTGTTTACCACACACAGACATATACAAAGATTAAATTTTTTTAAAAGGAGGTCCCAAACAAATATCTATAACCCCAGGGATCTGACCCACTACTTTTCTCTCCTTTCCTTCTACAGGATAAAAAGCAGGCAGCCACGAGCTGCCCTCCCAAGGGCAAGGTCTGCATCTGAAAGCTGGCCCTGGAACTGACCCTGTGACCCCTCCCGGGATCTTGGTCGGTGAGGGCTCAGTGCCAATCTTGATGTTCTTTCCCATGTCTGTTGTCCTCAGTGTGTCTCGGAAAGAGTCAGAGGTTGTGTCTCCATGTACATCTAAGAAAGCCTGACTCTCCACATCCACATCCAGCAGGCGCAAGCAAGCATCTGGTCTGAGAGTTCTTAGGAATACAAGATGCACTTACGGAAGTCAGAGGCTCCAGTCTGCTACCATGTATGGTGTTTTCACAACAGGGTTTGTCACAGACCTCGGGTTTGTGACACTAGGTTGACAGGACTAAGGCAGCAAATTCCTCCTGCACTTTGTCCCAAGAACTTTTAGTATTTATTCAGAGACCTGGCAATTCATCTTGACTGCTGACTAATTAAACTTGATTGGTCTCGCCTGACAGTTACTCTGTAGCAGTCTAAAATTTTCACCTGCTCAGGCCATGGGACACTAATCAAACTCACTAATGTCACTAGAAATAGGCTGCTAGAATCTAGAGGAAACTGCCTGTTTCCCCGTTCCCGTGGCTAGGTGACTGCAGCCCTGTGACCACCTGGAATTTTAGAGCCCACTCTTCACAGCAGGATGGCAGTGAAGAGAGAGGCCTCTAGGGAAGCTGTGAGTGCTCCTAGGGGCTATCTTCTGAGTTCCCTGGGGTAGCTCAGTCCAGAGGTCAGAGAGGGGTTGGCAACCAGGCTCAATACTAACTGCCCCCTTTCACGCTGGTGACTTTACTTTCCCACCACTCAGAGGAAAGTGATGACAGCCTGGCCTGCTGGCTCCATAGGGATGTCGCAAGCCTAGTGAGCCAACAGACATGAAAGTGTTCCCACTCCTGAGGAGGAAGCAGCAGTGCCTGCTATGGGAACAGCCCCAGGCTGCAGGAGCCCAGGGTCCTGTCCTTTTCTGCAAGCTCCATTTGACCCCCCAGAAGCTAATTACCTGTACTGTGACTCAACATTTTCATCTGTCAAATGGGAATAATCCTTGACATTTAATGTCTAAGTGTATAAAGATCGGAAGGCAACAGGAGCATGCTACAAAGGTTAAATGTCTATAAAACTCCACGGAGCCGCTGCACTTCTTTGGTGACTGCCCTAACCTTTTGTGTTTCCCAGTTACCAATAAAGAAGAAATCACTTTACTGGCTACAATACCCAGTTTTGACCATCACAAAGGAAACAGAATTGAAGCAACAGTTTGGCTTTGACAGCACATTCTGCTCAACAATGTCTTCGGCAAAGACATGAGAAGTCTAACACCTCCAAACTACGGTTTTATTACATAACTATAATTGACTTAAGCATTTCCCTGCTAAGAAGTAAACAGCTCTTTCCCACCCACACTTTTATTCACTTGACAAAGAGGAATTGGGTTTCTTTCCCCTTTCTCCAACAGTCCACCAAGGCTTCCTGCCATGTTGGGTGGAGCCAGGGCCTGCCAGAACCCTGAGTGGTAGGTAAGTCTTTGCTGTGGACTATGCTATGTAAGACTGAGGGCCATGACAAGGCTGGTGAGATAGCACATCCTCCAAGTCAATGTCCCTGATAAAGGGTCTTGCTCTGTATCCAAGACTGGCCTTGAACTTGGGGTCATGCAGCCAGCCCATGGATGCCCTTTTTCTATTTTGGTTATCTGCAAGCTTCAGATATGTTTGGGGCACACTTGTAAATCAACCGTTATACAGTTTCTGTTTATTTTACATTAAAAACTAAACAGCAGATAATAAAAAGCAGGCCAGTGTTTTATTTCATAACTTTGCTGAATATACACAATGTGAAAACAAAAATGCCAAGCCAAATAAGAGATACTCCATACAGAGCAACCTGGCTCACTTCCATTTTTCCTACAGCAAATATTTATGGCTGGTCACAAGGAATATTGGCCAAAAATGTTGTCAGATAAGATCTCTGCCCTCAGTCTACTCAAGGATGTAAGCAATAAGCAGACATCCACATTCCATAGGCCCTGAACCTCACTCATCCTTGAGGAAAACAGGGAGCTCTTGCCCTATGGCCCCCACAGCACTTTCCCATGTGAGTGCTTTCAGTCTGCACAGATCCCACTGCAACCCCCACTCTTCTGTAAGGAGCCCTACTCCACATATGCACTCTCCCCGCCCCCACATCATCGTCGTTATCATCATCATCATCATCACCATCATCATCATCATCATCATCATAATCCTTCTTCAGTAGCTTCCACAGTATCTGCAACTAACTCAATGGTAAGTGTCTGCATATACTGGGAGAATATGCACCAAAGCCTATAATCCAAGGAAGCATACTTGCTGCTATAACAGAAGTACAAAGCGCCGAGGGAACTTATGCTGGGGAAAGAGCACTTTCTGGGTGGTATTTGGGCTCAACCTTATAAATACACAAGCCTCTGGCTTGAGGTGCAAGAAAAGCATCACAAACACAGGTAAAACGCTGAGAAGAGCAGGGAGAACAACATGCAGGGGAGACTGGGACAGTCAGCTTCGTTGTCATCTAGTCTTTACCTGAGTCTCCAGGAGCCTCCTAATGTTTGGCTTACAGCCACTTTCCCCAAGCTTAATTAGACATTTCCTTCTTGAACAGAAAAGGAAAGGACGTGCACATTTGCCACAGGCCTGCTGAGTGAGTGTGGTGTCCCTCTGCTCTCCTGTGGCCATGGAGCGGTGCCCTTGGTTCCCTATGAGCTAGGCCTGAGCACGTTATCATCCAGCTACGAGGCAAGGAAAAAAAAAAAAGCCCATCTGTTAGCCTTCTAGAAGTACCTTTTCCTTCCACGGTGTTTCTTCCCCAAGGTCAGAGATTATTTTAAGTAATGCCTTGATACAAGCTTCAATTATTCCAGCCCCTCCATTCACAAAGATTCTGCTCCAACCTGTTTTTATGTCCACTTGGCTTTTTGTGATTTCTCAAATATTTCACACAATAACACCATGGTTCAAGTCTCTAAGAGGAAAACTCATTTTCATTTGCCTCTGGTCTCTGAAAGTCACTCTGCAAGAGAGGACAACTTGCTGCAAGGCTCACAAAGGACACTGATGGGAGACACTCCAATGCCAGCTCATGCTTGTTTCTGTAGTTCAAGGGAAGACTCGAGAAACAGTCACCAGCAAAGTACTAAGAACTAGAGGACCTGGGAGAAATCCAGAGTACACTAGCTTCTGTCAGGCCATCTTGGGGGAGTTACTTCTAGGTCCCTGTTTCTTCATCTGTAAAGTAGTGGGGGCAACACCTCCCTACCCGCAGATGTCATCAATGATAAGTGATTAAGTCAAACAGACCAGTGTCAATTAGTAAGATTTTTTACTTTCCTCTAAGAAGCAAACTACAGAACAGGCCAACAGAATTAAGTATAGACTTCTCAAAATGACACATTGTCCTGTGTTCCCCACCTGGCTTTTCAACTCAATCACTAAGCATCTGAAAGCCATATGCTTACAGAACTCAGGGACAAGATGTCTCTACAGAGTTTCAAAGGCCATGGGAGAGAGCGAGGGAAGGAAAGAAAGAAGGGAAGAGAGAACAAATCAACATTCTGCTGTTAACTGACAGTAGGCAATACAATGCTTTCTAGTTTTATGCATGCACACAAGTGCAGGAGTGCACAGAGGCCACAGGAGGGTGTCAGAACTCCTGATGTTGGAATTAGAGGTGACTGTGAGGCACCATGTAGGTGTTGGGAACTGAACTCAAGTCCTCTGCAAAAGCAGTAAGTGCTCTTAACTGCCAAGTCGCCTCTCCAAGCCCTTAAACATTACTATTTTAAAATGACATCCAAGCTGCTTAGTAGTCAAGCAGCACAGAGGGGACAATTCAGCTCCTAGAATGAGGGCACCAGGAAAGGGGTTTGAAGACCACAGCTAGGTTACACACTGTGACTCTAACTATGATACTGACCAAAATCGCACTTTTTTTTTTTTTTTTTTTTTTTTTTTTTTGGTTTTTAGAGACAGGGTTTCTCTGTAGCTTTGGAGCCTGTCCTGGAACTAGCTCTGGTAGACCAGGCTGGCCTTGAACTCACAGAGATCCGCCTGCCTCTGTACCACCACCGCCCAGCAAAAATGACAACAGGTGGAAACCTTTAGCCATGACAATCATAAAGGAGAAAGAACTTAAGGAAAACGAAATCTTCTAGACACAGTGATCCTCATTTTCCACTATCAAAAATTAGTTGATTTGTCCTTCAGAAATTCATAAAAATTAGCTGGGCATGGTGGCCATACCTGTAATCCCAGCACTCAGGAGGCAGAGGCAGGCGGATCTCTGTGATTCTGAAGTTAGCCTGGCCTACAAAGCAAGTTCCAGGACAGCTAGGGCTGCTATACAGAGAAACCTTGTCTCAAAAAACCAAAATAAAGAAATTAATAATAATAATAAAGAAATTTGTAAAACTAGAGTGTAGTTCATTTCAACTTATTGGGCACAATATTCGGGGCACATCAGACACTGATGTGAAGGACAGGAAGGTTGTACTAAGCCTGGTTAAGCTACATTTCTTGCAGTAACCATCTTTGCACTTAGAAAAATTGCCTCATTCAACGCAATGCCCATCAAAATCCTAGCAAAATTCTTCAAAGACCTCGAAAGAACGGTACTCAACTTCATATGGAAAAGCAAAAAACCCTGGATAGCCAAAACAATCCTGTACAATAAAAGAACTTCTGGAGGCTTCACAATCCCTGACTTCAAACTCTACTATAGAGCTACAGTACTGAAAACAGCCTGGTATTTTTGGCATAAGAACAGACAGGAGGACCAATGGAACCAATGGAATAGAAGACCCAGATATCAATCCACACATTTTTCAAACACCTGATCTTTGATAAAGAAGCAAAAATATCAAATGGAAAAAAGAAAGCATATTTAACAAGTGGTGCTGGCATTACTGGATATCAACATGTAGAAGAATGAAAATAGACCCATATCTATCACCATGCACAAAAGTCAAGTCCAAATGGATCAAAGACCTCAACATAAAGCCAGCCACACTGAGTCTTATAGAAGAGAAAGTGGGAAGTACGCTTGAACACATTGGTACACAGAACCACTTCCTAAATAGAACCCTAGCAGCACAGACACTGAGAGAAACAATTAATAAATGGGACCTCCTGAAACTGAAAAGCTTCTTCTGTAAAGCAAAGGACATGGTCAACAAGACAAAACGACAGCTTACAGAATGGGAAAAGATCTTCACTAACCCCACATCAGACAGAGGGCTGATCTCCAAAATATACAAAGAACTCAAGAAATTGGACACCAAAAGAACACATAATCCAATAAAAATGGAGTACAGACCTAAACAGAGAACTCTCAACAGAGGAATCTAAAATGGCTGAAAAACACTTAAGGAAATGTTCAACATCCTTAGTCATCAGAGAAATGCAAATCAAAACAACTCTGAGGTTCCATCTTACACCTGTAAGAATGGCCAAGATCAAAAACACTGATGACAACTTATGCTGGAGAGGTTGTGGGGAAAAGGGAACACTTCTGCATTGCTGGTGGGAATGCAAGCTGGTACAACCCCTTTGGATGTCAGTGTGGCAATTTCTCAGAAAATTAGGAAGCAACCTTCCTCAAGACCTAGTAATACCACTTTTGGGTATATATCCAAAGGATGCTCAATCGTGCCACAAGGACATGTGCTCATAGCAGCTTTGTTTGTCATAGCCAGAACCTGGAAACAACCTAAATGCCCCTCGACCGAAGAATGGATAAGGAAAATGTGGCACGTTACACAATGGAGTACTACACAGCAGAAAAAAAACGACAGCTTGAATTTTGCAGGAAAATGGATGGAGCTAGAAAGCATTATTTTGAGTGAGGTAACCCAGACACAGAAAGACAATTATCACATGTACTCACTCATAGGTGGTTTTTAAACATAAAGCAAAGAAAACCATCTTACAAACCACAATCCCAGAGAATTTAGACAACAATATGGATACTAAGAGAGACTTACATAGATCTAATCTACATGGGAAGTAGAAAGTAGAAAAAGACAAGATCGCCTGAGTAAATTGGGAGCATGGAGACCTTGGGAGAAGATTGAAGGGGAGGGGAGAGGCGGGAGGGGAACAGAGAAAAATGTGGAGCTCAATAAATAGCAATTAAAAAAAAAAATGAAAAGAAAAACTGCCTCTTAGGCCGGGCAGTGGTGGCAGGCAGATCTCTGTGAGTTCAAGGCCAGCCTGGTCTACAAGAGCTAGTTCCAGGACAGGCTCTAAAGCTACAGAGAAACCTTGTCTTGGGGGAAGGAAACAAAAAAAAAAAACCTGCTTCTTTGGAGTAGATAGACCTTTTTCTTTTTGATCTTTTCAGCTTTACACCCTTCCACACACAGCTGTACCCCTAGGAAACGAGGTGAAGTCCTCTGAAATGTATGCTGCTCACTGCTAAGACAACTTCAGGAGCCCACTCTTGACTGGATGATACTAGGAAGTGTAGGGGTTGTCATCTACTTTCTGCTGGCTGGGGAGCGGCCTCCTTGGCTGAAGGAGAGGAATGCCAAGCTGTGTTTGGGAACCTCGGTCACTTGGGGTTCTCATGCCACCACTCCACTGCCCAGTGCTAAACAGGCTGCTGACCACCCAGATGTTTAAGATTTGCCTGAGCTTTGATGGGTCAGTCAGCTTCAGAAAACTGCTTCTGACTACACAGAATTTAAACTTTTAGCCTTTAAGGTTATTAGAGGAAAATTAAACAAAACCTCTGATGCCAGAAAACATGTAGGTAATTCCTCCGCATGTGACAACCTGAACACACGCCATCTGAGGCAGAAAAGGAATCCTTCAGGTGACTTGGGATCAAAGGGTTTCTGAAAACAGAAAATTCTACATTCTCTAAGGGGTAGATCACTGTCTTAAGCAAATTTCACTCAATTTAAAACCATGCCAACTTAAACACAGTAAAACCCAATGCTTACGAGAAGCCATCCACCTATTTCTCGCTTATAGGTACATGGAAAAGCTATTATGGGGATAATCAGCTCGACAATAAAATGAAACAATCACATAATGACAAAAACAGACACAGTCATAAATTGTCGTTTCCCTTTAGAATCCACACAGAACATTCTTTTGTGCAAAGATCTAACTTTCTCCTTGAATAAACAGTGCGTTAGTCTCGTCGAGCCCTATAAATACACTGCCTGCAAAACAAACACAAACAAAAGCAGCTGGGCTGCCCTGCCTGCTGCAAGACCACAGCAGAAGACGTGGGCGATGAGGCGGGCAATGACGGGGGCTGGGGCACGGCCTGTCAGAGAGACGCTCTGGAGTAGGAAAGTCCACTGAACACTGAGCTGTCCCAGATCTGGTTTCCTGGGACAAAGGGTAGTGGAGAGGAAATGGCTCAACTGCACACTGCCACCCCACACAGGAGAAGTGAGAGAAAACCTCATCTGAGGTCCTAGCGGGACTCTGCAGAAGTCACTCAAGGTCAGCCTTGATCTACCTGCCCACATTGATCTCCAAGTGTTGCTAAAACCCTTGACAATTCATGCTCACAAGCAGGACCTTGGTTTGGTTTGGTTTGGTTTCTGAGACAGCATCTCAATCAGCAGCCTCTGCTGGCCTCAAACTCAAGATCTTCCTGCCTCAGTCTCCTGAGTGCTAGACTTTGATTGAACTCAGGGGGTTATTAATAACAACAACAATGGGGATGAGAGAGTTGAGGGGGAGACAAAGCAAGGCCACTAGGCAGAGTGGGAAGAGGAAGAGGTGGATGGATATGATCAAAATACATTGTGGGAACACAATGAGTTCCCACAAAGAAGTGAAAAAAGAGTGATCCGGGAAAGGAAAGCTGCTGCAGCTGTCTGCTAACTGCGGTCAGCCCTTCCCTGAGCTTCAGATCCTTCTCAGAAATACTAGCAATGCTTAACCTGACTGGATTACCTAGGCAACCAGTGTCACCAGACCAGAGGCACATTTGCAAGCACCTAACTCTGACTGCCTATAGAGAGGGTGACCACAGGCCACCACCCCCAGGCCTGCTGGTGAGAGGACAAAAGGAGACAGGACAGCAGCAGACTTGCCAGCTAACAAAGCAACGTCTGCGTCCAGTACAAGCTTCCAGTAGGAAGCTAGTAGTTGTGAATAGTTTGCATTCTCTAAAGTGCCTGAGAAAGGACCTTAGACACACAAGGGGAGATAGCTATTGCTGGGTGGGGGAGTGTTAGAATGAGCTGGACAACACTGTTAGATCTAGTACAACCCTGTCATTTTTAGTCACTTGACCTTGAAAATGTGTCCAAGTCCTTTAAGCCTGGCTTCCTGATTTGCAGGGTAGAGATTAACTCCAGCAGGGCAGTGTGTGACAAGGGCCTTCTGTCACAGGCCTGACAGACAAAAGGCATTCAGTAAGTGTTTGCAAAGGAAAGTGTGTGCCACATGGCGCTACTGCACTCTGTCCCTGTACCAGCACCTTTCTGTTAATGTTGCTGGCATCAAGAATGCCACAGAACTACCAGCACTTTGTCCAAATTACAACAAACAAACTGATTTCAACACCAGAGCAAAGCGGGGTGGCTGGCAGTGGCTCGGTGAGGGGCGGGGTCACTTTCTGTCCTCCTCCTCACTGGAACTCAGCATTCTAAATGATACCCCATGGGTCCAAGCTTGATTCTTGTGTCCTCTGCATTTCCTTAAACCCCCTCATGCATGCAGAGAAGCGGACAAAACAGCTCAGCAAGGCAACCCTGAAGGTCTGCTTTCAACCCCCCAGAACCACGGGAGGATGGAAAGCTTTAGTCCAGCCACACATACAGCCGCACCAAAGATGGTCTGGCCTGGTGTCAGCAAACAGATCAGCCCATGTGAAGTGGGAGCTTTCTTGTCTTGCAGCAAGATGGACTCAAGTGTTTAGTAACAAATTCAGGGTTCATTAAAATAAATTAGAGAACAATTTCCCTTAGTAACATGTGACTTCAATACTGTTCAGCTTACTGAAGACAAGATGAACTCATGAAATATGCTGACACAGTTAACAAGGTTTGCAGTCAAGCGACTCTGGCCCTGGAAAGCCCCTTACACAAAAGCAATGACACTATATAGTATGATAATCAATCAAATTGAATCAAAAGCTTTAAGGAGAGTGTTTACAACAGAATGTTGCAGGGTATCTGCTGACATAGAGTCCAGGTGCTAAATGAAGAACTTGGAAGTCGAGCTGCATGTACTGTAACATACGTGGCCGGGGGCAGCATAAGGAAGACTCCCAAAGAGATGGGCGCCGCCTTTCAGATCCTGCTCTGACTTTACCTACTTCCAAGTTGTACTCTAAGAAATTCCCTTTCTTCTTCTTCTGAAAGCAAGATTTCTCTGTGTTGAATCACAAGGCAAACCCTTCTGCTATGACCCAAGACCACCACAGCCTCAGAGACACTGATCCGAGGAAGACTGTCCTCCCTGGTGACACTCTTGAAAAAGATACCCATTCCAGCACAGAAAAGCTAGTCAGCTGCACCTCTCTACCTTCTTGACAGCATGGGGTGAGGTAGAGCGGAGGGGGTGGGGTGCCCTGCCAGAGCCACTTTTCTTCCCAGCAGCCCTGGGCCTCACAGGAGTCAGGCCCATAGGAAGAAGCGGCAAGCACCCACAAGTGCTTCCATGGATTTCCTTCATGAATGACAGGACAGTGTCCACATGACCAGATGGTGGCACAGAGAGGAACAGGAAAGAGGCAGGCTCTCTGGGAACAAGATGGGCTCTCAGACAACTTGCATACGCCATGGAACAGCTGCTGCACTTGGCTACCTCCACACACACCGCTGGATACCAATAGTGGACCATCATAATGCCCACCAAGCAAGATGCCAGGGAACCACGAGGTCACTGGGTCGGAAGACACAGAACAGCCCCATTGTCCTCCCACAGCTAGGTTCACATGGCTTGCAGGGCCACTGTATTATTGGACCCCATTTAGCTCCATGGAATTGTGGGGATTTGTTGGCAAAACTCAGGCAGAAGGCATAGTTCAGTTCATACTGTTTGGTTTGGGGGGTTTTCTTTTGTACTAAGGATGATACCTGAGACCTTGGGCATGCTAGGTTAAGTGTCCTACCACTGAGCCACATCCTCAACCCTTCAATTTCATGTTTACAAAAAGCTAGTTCATTCTGTAGGTGTGGGGAAGGATACACAAAGCCCAGGGGTCAGGTGACTACTGTACTGACCAGGTAAGCTGCAGAGCCAGGATAGGGAAAGATACATGCTTTGGAGCATGCTCCCTGGCCCTGCTGGCTGACCTCTACAGCAGAGGGAAGGAGAGGGTGTGAGTGCTGCTTCTCTGGGCCAGCTAACCACCGATGGAACTCCAGTGACAGAGAGGCCTCTTGAGGCTAATCCCATGATTTCATCAGCACTCCCTTACCTTGGCAGCAGAATTCGACACTCCATGGGTAACATTTCTTATGAGGCCCCCGACATTTCCATACTTTATCAGTCCAGTGACCCCTTCAGAAACATCATTCAAAAGGCCCATGGGATTGCCGAGGAAGTCTACTGATCCGAGAATCCGCGCTGCCTGACTGAGGAGCTCCTGTGGGACGGAACGGGAGGAAAGGCACATCAGCACCAGTGTCCCCAAGAAGAGGTTAGGGTCTATCTCATCCTCCAGTACTGTCAATAATGACGTTTTCAATCTTCGTCACCCCCCAATGACCTCCTGTGTTCTCATGAATGACCCTAAACCTCACCCAACACACACACTGGGGGACTGTTTTCAATACAGTTACAAATATGCTTCGAGGCCATTTAGGAGAATAAAAGCAGCTGTGAGACCGGAAAGAGTCTTTGGGGATTTTTATGAACAAGCATCAGACTTTCCCGGCCAGGCCCGCTAGGAGAATCAGGCAGGAGCAAGGAGGGGTGATTCTGGAGTACGCACTCAGCTGGAGCAGGCAAGGAGAGAAGGTGCCCAACTTGGCAAGCAACCCCCACCAGGCCCTTTGTGTGTCTGATGCCTGATTCCAGGAGTACCTGCTTGTGCACTTCCCGGGGGGGGGGGGGTTGTATCTCCAGTTAGGGAAGGAAATGAGTAAGCCCTGACTGTGGAAACTAACAGATTCTACATGATATGATGATCCACTCAAGGCTCTATATTTGGAATTGTGCAGTCTAGATTAAAAAATACAAAATGGAAAATGTCCAGCTTGATTAAAAAAAAAAAAAAACAAGTTCAACTCAAGGTCAAGATCTCAGAGGCCAAGAACAGTGGTGTGGTTGTTGAGAGCAGCCATGCCTGGTACATAAAGAGTTCACAGAACCCTGCGCTGTTCCTGAAGCACCAACTAAACAGCTAGGAGCTGTGACTAACCCAGGGAAGGAACCCCTGGGACTGGCCCTGAGGAACAAAGCAAACAGTGCATAAGATAGTCTTGGGATTCTCAGCCTATCTATGGGGGTGGGGTGGGGAGGGAGGCATGACCTGACTCACACAGCACAGCAGAGCTGTGACATGTCTTGGTAGTGACATCTTAGATTCCCAGCACCCAGAACCAAGGTGCTGCCTGGCCCTGGCTGCCCCTGCCTCACTCCACCCTTCCCTGTCTGCATGCACACCTCTTGGAAGTGCTTAAGGATGTCATTGATGATGAACTCCTTGGTCTCATAGGGGTGCACCCGAGTGAACGGGTCCAGATTGATCACGGCATCTTCAAAGCGAATGAGTGGGAATCCCAGGGTGCTTTTCAGGGCCTAGTTAGGGAAGAAAAAAGTTACAGACTTCAGACACAAGGTGATTTTCTTGGGTGCTATAATTCTAGAACCCATGACAAATAATAAGTCATGGATTAATGCTTAAACATAAGGATTTCCTCTCTAATTACAAAGGTAAAGTGTCACACGTCTCAGCAGCAAACACGTCAGCCTCATAGCAGAAGCCCTTCTGGGCTCCTGGACCCTTGTCTGCCAAGATTTCCTTTTTGACAGCGCAGCTGCACACACATTTACTTTCTTTTCTTTTTTCTTATTGTTTCTGCCTCTTATCTTCACTTGCATGTTCCTGTGTAGTGTGCATGCATGTGAGTGTGTGCATGGTTACTGCACAAGGGTATGCGCATGTGTGAGCATGTATGAGCTGATATCTGAATCTTTCTCGACTCTCTTCCATCTTCTTTTGAGGCAGGGTCTCCGCAAAACCCAGAACTCCCAGACAGCCCACCTTACTAGCCAACTTGCTCCAGCGATCCGCTCTGTTTTTCAAGACCGGAATTGCAGACAAGACGGCAAGCCTAATGAGCATTTTATGCGGGGTTCTAAGGGTCCCAACCCCAGCCCTCTTGCTTACAGTGCTTACAACCACTAAGTCATCTCTCCAGTTCCCAGGTAGGAAAGTGGATTGTCATTTCTGCCTTAAAAGCAGACCTGTCCCCAGCACAGATACTCTTTCCTCCCTCCACAGGCTGGATTTTTCTGATTTGCATTTTGCATAAATGGATTTGTTAGCATGTACTTTTGCTGTGTTTTCACTAGGCTGTGGCATATACTAACATTTTATTAATTTTCATTTTTATATAATATTACATCACACAAGTAAAATCCCATTTAATCATTAGTATTGGTGGGAAGCTGGGTGGGTGTTGTTTTGTTTTGTTTTGTGACAAGAGGGTTCTCTATGTAATCCTGTCTGGCCTGCAACTTTTATGTAGACCAAGCTGGTTTCAGACTCACAGAGATCTTCTTGTCTTTGGCTACAGAGTGCTAGGAACAAAGGTGTGCACTGCCACCCCCAGCCACTGAAAACCTGTTATGAGTGAAGTAGTTATGGCATTCACAGACATGCATTTCGGGTGAATCTGTAGGCATTCTATTTATTTATTTATTTTAGGTGCGTGTCTAGCTGCTGGCCCATAAAAGGTGAGCGTGTTGAACCTCATTATACATGTCTGCTTCATTCGTCACACTCACATGGCGACACTGAAAGCTTGGTTCTTATGTGACCTGAGATCCATGCACACCTTTCCACACAGTATCTTCCCAAGCCATACTAAGCACACAGCAATGAGAGTCACATGACTGCTCCTGCTCCCTTTTGTTCTGTCCCCCACAGTGCTGCCATTTTTAACTGCTGTGATCCTGTAACGAACTGTGAGTGCTTTGGATTCCCTTTTGCCTTAAGGACTATCTTGGGTACTGGCCACAAAAAATTTTTGAGGGAAAAAAAAGCTTGCCCAGAAAATCTTAGAATTGTCCTCAGGATTCTGACCCATAAGTCAACTGAGGAAAGGGAAGCTTCACACCACCCAGTGCTCCGCTGAGTAACAAGGCTTACCCTAATGTAGAGGGGCTTTAACATCACCAACAACATTTCCATGTTTCTATGTGAATGTCGTGTACATCGTCTGTTCAGTGTGTCCCTTGATAGCCGTGGTAGATTGAAATGGTCACAGTTCTTTGTATCTTCAATGGATCTATTTTGGTGTATTTACCAAAAGTCTATCTTCCTTTCACCAGAATCTCTAATAACTGCTGTCATTTGCTTCAGAAGTAAGACCATGTGATCAGCGAGCCTCAGCCTCGAGAGACCTGCAGGCCCCTACACTGTTGTTTCTGATGATGCCACAGTGTGGGGAAGCTAAGATTACTGTCCTTAAAGATATGGGTTCATGCCGGATGGTGGTGGCGCATGCCTTTAATCTCAGTACTCTGAAGGCAGAGGCAGGTGGCTCTGTGAGTTCAAGGCCAGCATGGCCTACAAAGCAAGTTCTAGGACAGCCAGTGCTGTTACACAGAGAAACCCTGTCTCAAAAAAACAAAACAAAAAAAAGAAGATATGGACTCCCTAGAAGTTTCTGATGAAGCTAGCCCCACCCATGTGAGAGAGAACAGGAAGCTTGTTGTGAAATTCCATCTAGAAATATCAGAGAAGCTATATCCATGATGTTTTATCAACATCTAAACAAGATCTAAACAATAATAATACCAATAGGCATGCTACCACAGAAGGGGGAATCCCATGGAGCCGCAGTCTAGGAAAGAACTATAGGCAACTAAGGATGCTGAGACCAGGAGACATGGTCCTCCACAGGGAAGACACCCCACACACCCCCGCAGCCTCCAATCGGTAATCCAGTCAGCCCCCAAATCAAGTACATACAAGTAACTTTATATGGACTGAACAGATTATATTTACGTATTTAGGAACATGCATACAACAACAAAGAAGTAGGGGCCATGAATTTGAGAGATGGTGGGTGGGGTACACAGGAAGAGTCGGAGTGAGGCAAGGGGGACATGATGTAAGTATACTTTGAATTCAAAAGCCTTTCCATCCCATTAAGGCTCCCATCATGTTTGACTCTCTCTCCCTCCCTCCCTCCCTCCCTCTCTGTCTCTCTCTGTCTCTCTGTCTCTCTCTCTCTCTCTCTCTCTCTCTCTCTCTCTCTCACACACACACACACACACACACACGGCTTGGTGGTTGATACTTGTAATTTCAGCACTAGGGAGGCAGAAAAGGCAGACCCCTGGGACCTGCTGGCCAGCCAGTTTATCCTAGTCGGCAAGGCCCGGGTCAGGGAGACCTCATCTCAAAGCACAGGTACAGCTCTTAAGGAACAACACTTAAGGTTGTCTTCTGGCCTCTACACACGGACATGAACACACAAGCCAAATAAAGATTAATCTCCTGAAAACTCCTGTTACTTCAATCAAGATAAGACTTTCATGAAGAGTTTGTAAAATGAGAAGAGGTAAAAGACCAATAACCTGACAGACACCTGGCCGGCTGCTAGGACCAGACAATTCCAGCAGAACAAAAACAAAAACAGCTACAAAAAAGCCCAAGAGGCAAGAGTAGAGGCAGGAGGGCCAGAAGAGACATGGCACGAACACAGAGTCAAACACCAAACAGGAGAGGACCAGACAGAGACAGAGACAGGGAAAGAACACTGGTCTGGGACCACAGGATGGCACTGGTAATATCAAAAAGAAAATTTTAAGGACTAAGAACATCCTTAAGATGCCAGTGTGGGGGCTACACCTCCACTTCTAGCACATGGAGGCTGAGGCAGGAAGTTCGCCAAGTTCAAAACTAGTCTGAGATTCAGACCTAATTCAAGGCCAGCCTAACTCGGCCCTCCCACCCAAACTGAAGATATGCTAAGTGCGAGACCTAAAATCATAAGACCTGGCCACGAGCAGATCCCAAACTAGAAGGGGCTGTTTTTAACAACAGCTACTTATTTGGTATATTTGGCAGAAAGCACAGAGGCCAGAGAGGGCCACTATTTCTTCTCAAAACTCTCTGCCATTCATTTGGCCATGCTTCCCACCAAAGAGTGAGTAGGCACAAAGGGACTGTATCGAACTTTCTCCCATTTCACTGATGAAGAAACAGACAGTTAGCTCAACTCCTTCATTCCCAGCCTCAGGCCAAGCACAGGGACTAACACGTGGGCACACGGTCTCACGGGTGCTGTGAGTGTGATGGGGACTGGCGCGTGGGCACGTGGTCTCACGGATGCTGTGAGTGTGATGGGGACTGATGCGTGGGCACGTGGTCTCACGGATGCTGTGAGTGTTCTTTCTTCTCAGAGAAGGGGAAACATTAAACAAAAGCTTAAGGTAGAAAGCTTAGAAACAAAGCAAGAAGTGAAACTTCCTCATTGAGACCTAACATTAAAGAAGGTACACTGTTGCAAGTCCCTTCAACCTCTACCAAGCTGCCAAGGCCTCACAATAGGCACTGTCCATCCTGGAACCAGGAAAGTACCCAGCCTGGAATGAAACTGTCTTCACCTAGTCACTTACTGCCCCGGGTTCCTTGTTTGCAAAAGCGCAGGGTCAGCCTGTTGGTATGATTTACTCTGCCACCTTCAGGCTGATGTGGAAGGAGAAGCCATTGCTCCCTCCCAATGAACTGAATGACTGGTCACATACAGTAGGACGCGGCACGGACACTTATTTACTCAAGCAGCAGTTTCCTGTTGTAAAATGGATTCTGGAGAAAGCAACCCTGTGCTCATAAGTTCTTAATAAAATAGGAAACTGCCCACTCCCACCTCCCAGACAAAACGGCTGAAGCCTTCCAGAGACGGGGCGCCAAGTTGAAAGAAGAAATACCTGTCCACTAGGCCTCAGATCACAGCTAGGCCCTGGGCCTTGTCCTTTCCTTTCTTAGTTTATCCCACACTAAACAAAACTGTCTGGAATTCATTCTCTAAAGGTTTATTTATGGCACATTGAGACTGTTTATGTGAAGCAGGGTATTTGCCGATTTCCCTTTGGGGACAGTGTTTAAAGCTACGGGGCTACTTCCCTCTCTGGCACTTTCTGAAACACAATTAACAATACTGGATCTTTTTCCTTTTAACAAATCTGGTTTTTATTTAGGGAGGGGAGGGAAAAAGTAAAGGGTCTGAAGTTTCCCAACAAATTATTTCAAGCCTTTGAGAAGACAGTTTTAGGCTTTTTAAATAGTGTCTTTGTTTGAAATCCCCCCTTACCCCCACCCGCTCACTCTCTGACCATTAAAGTGTGGGTTTTCTTCCAAACTAGATTGCTCAATTAAGGTCCTTCTTTTGTTATACCCCAATGCTCTAAATGGGAAAAGCCTGCTCTAGGCACCGTCTGAAAACTTTTAAAGACCCCCCCCCCGGTATCTTTTTGATCTTTAACGGAGTTGGGGGAAAACTCCATATAAAAGCTACCTGGTTTTTCAAATGACCACGGCATCACTAACATACAAACTCCATACAAAGCATGAAGAGAAAGGAGAAGCCGTGTTCTTGACTCCGTGAAATGGAATATTAGCTTCCCTTCTTGTCAGTCATGAATCCAATGAAGACAGCAGATGTAGACAGGTCTGAGTCACCCGGACGGGGGGGGGGGGGGGGGGGAGATGCCTTTGAGTCACCAGACAGACACTGTATCTAGCAACAATGTCCCTCAGTGTAAACCTGGAAAGGCCCCCCTCTGAGATTTCTGACAGCCTCACTCCTGCCTGGGAATGCAGAGAATGGAGGCAATTGTCCCTTCAACACTGAGACAGGCTTACCTTTGAGTCAGACCCTGTGGCTGCTGTTCACAGGAGAAGGGCTTCATTTCCTAAGCACATGTTTTTAGTGATTCCATAGTCATCAGAAAGAGCATGCTGCCCTTCTTAAGAGCTCCTAATAAGGGCTGTTACTCTGTTAGAAAACTCTGAATAAATGATATCATCTTAGGAGTCCCAAACTACAGGAACAACACTCAAGGTATGGTAACAACGGTGACTTCCACAAGTCCAAAGCTCAACTCCCAACACCCTGCCTGAAACACAGGTATGCCAAGGCATCTGCATAATAGTACTCTGAAAACAGTCCTCTAATAGAATGCCAAGAAGACAGTCAACATGAAGGACTGAGCTCACCTCAGCAGAGCACACATAGCACCAGTAGAGCTGCAGAGGACACATGGCATCGGTACCACAGGACTGCAGAGCACACATGGCATCGGTAACACAGGACTGCAGAGGACACCTGGCATCGGTACTACAGGTCTGGGGACCAGGCACCTCTGCTGGGAGCACTCTGAGAGAAATGCTGGGGGTCTGTGCTCTTTAACGAGATGATTTTAAATCAAGAAGTCTTCCACTTGCAGGAAATGCTTAGCATTGGTTTGCTGGGTGAGAGCCAAGTGTTCTGGGGGAACAGACTTTATCAAACAAACCCATTCCAAGGGTCACAAAAGTCAAGTGGATACTTGTGGATATTAGCAAGACAGTAGTTTTCCCATGGTTTTCCCCTCGCTCCCTGGCTAATTATAAGCATCTCCAGCCTCCTGGGAAACACTTTGGGGCAGATTAAGCAGCAGGGCAGTGAGAGGAGAAGGGTACTGTGCCACTATTCCCAGGATACTGCCCCTGAACCGGGCTGGCCCTCCCCTGCCTGAATTCGCTGAAGGCATCACCCCATCAAAGCCTCTTCTAGAATCTGAGGCTGAGCAGACAGCTGCCTCATCACCTGCAGGTCTGTCTATTTTAGAAGCTGGGAGTTGGCAGGCTGTGGCACATGAGGCCCACACATGTGTTCTGTCAGGCCCACAAGGCTTTTTGTTGTTATTTTTTTAAAATGTGAACTGGCTGCCAACATTTAAAAACCAGGAGATTCCACACAAAAATGCAGATTTCAAGCTTCTCCTTAAAAACCCAAGCATTCAGCAGTGCTGGGCTTACAATCCCCAGCCACAGTGATGGCTGCAGTGAGCCGAGCTGCCTCTCCTCATGGAACTGTGCTCTGGGTTGAAGGCCCCTTGCACTACCAGGCAGAGCCTGCAGCCTAACCTGCATGGGCATCTGAACCCAACACTGCAGGCTCATGACTTTTCAGCTATCTAGATGTTCCTCTGTGGAGACACAGCAGCCGTCCTGCATCTCCTGAGAGAAGCAGCACAGAGCAGTGTGGACACTGATTCATAGTGGAGGGAGGGAAGCTTGGACAACTGTCTTCAAGGGCATCACAAGGAAGAAACCAGAAGCAATGGCTGCCAACCTGAACAAGCAGATTTAGCATCAAAAAAAGGAAAGGCATTTCAACAAGTACCTGCCCCTTTTCTGCTCCCAGCATCACCTTGCTACTATACAAGAAGAAGAAACAAAATGGTGAACTTCAGCTTCCCCACCTACTAAGCAAAGGTACCACTGAAGAGGCACAGTCTAACAACATCCTTGTCTAGGTCTCAGGGGGGCAGCACAGTACAGTGGGGAACCCAGACATGATATAGACTTGGATTTGAATGTCAGCCCACTACCTTCTTTCAAATATGCTTTGCTACTGAAAATGAAGATGGTGTTGAGGCTGTAACCGTCAGCTATGGATCAAGACGGTTGGTAGGATTAGGTCCTGAAGCTGTACGAGGCCACGGCCCAGCAGGCTGATAGCTAAGACCCCCTCAAAGATGGCTGACCTTCCATCTGACAGCCATCACAGTAGAAATAGATGCTTAGAAAAGAGCAAGAGAGACCTGGGCGGCGGGTCAAGAGATAGACAGTCTTGGTCGCAGTTACAAGGACCAAGCCCAAGGACAAAGTTTCTACTGCTCTGAGGTAAGCTTAGAGCTCTACAAAGGCAGATGAGTGTTAGATCATCCTGCTTTATCCTTTCAGCAATGCCTTCATTTTCAGCAAAGTTATATGTAAACATCAGGCAAAAAGACTCTCACGCAAGTTAATGAACATCTGTAAAGGAAAGGTACAAAACGAATGTCAGGGATGCTAATTCCAGACAAAGAAAGTGACCAGTCAACATGCACTCCTCCGAGAGCGCACCAACATTGGCTCACCTTCAGGTCCAGTGGCAGCTTGTTGGAAGTGAACACACTCAGCTTGATCTGGGGGATGCTGATCTTGAGATTCTCAAAGTAGTATCGAGTTGGGGTTCCCCCCTGTTCCACTGTCTTTTCATGGAGGTTTTCATCATATTTTTCCACCTCTGGTCCAAAGGCAAAAGGAAAAAACAAAACCAAAAGCTGTTGGCATCATGACTCAAACCTATGCGACCTCACATAAAAACCCACACAAACAGCCACCATCTCACTTTCCTAGCTTTTTGGGGCTCTGCATCACATACAGTATCCAGTTGCCATTTCTTTCTTCTTTCTTTCTTTCTTTTTTTTTTTTTCTTTTTTTGGTTTTTCGAGACAAGGTTTCACTGTAGTTTTAGAGCCTGTCTTGGAGCTAGCTCTCGTAGAGCAGGCTGGCCTCGAACTCAGAGATCCGCCTGCCTCTGCCTCCTGAGTGCTGGGATTAAAGGTGTGTGCCACCACCGCCTGGTCTCCAGTTGCCATTTCTATATATAAAAGCAGGTTTTATACGGGTTATCCAATGTAAATTGGATTAGGTTAGCTTCATCTGTTAACCTATGACTCTGTGCCACCCAGCACACAGGATCTTAGAAAGTCAAAGGTCACAGGTTCATTTGCTGGCCACAGACTTTCCAGAATTATTGTCATTACTAGTATTTATGATCCAGGCCATATAAATCTAGAGTGCAGAACAGCTGAACCAAAGAGGACACTCTCAACAGAAGCAATGCTATGAAGAACACATTCCTGAGAAGATGCTGGGACAGCTACCTCCACAGCAGCATCCTGCCCAGCAGTGCGAGTCTCGGAAGCAGGATAGTCAAGGCAGAATTTTATTTGTCAGCCCCTGAGTATGAAGGAGGGACATGGGCTGGAACAGCAAGGTACTCTTTGCATGGGAAGATGCAGAGCATCCATTCAGGCAGGAGGGTTCCCTTGGCTTCCTGTGACTCGAGAGGAAAACCAGAAAGAATGCTCACAGCTACTTAGCACATTCCCAGTCAAAGCTGCCATCACTTCTACTCAAAGCTGAAGGATGCTCCAAAGGATACCTGCCTTCCACACCCAGAACTGTCTACTGAAAATGGAGGACAAGTAAAGGAAGGCTGACAAAGTCGTTACAGAAGCCTGAGTCCTCTGTGCAAGGCTGTAGGAGAGTTCCAAGAGGAACTTACAAGAACACAAGAAAAGTGTGACTCATGAAACCTGAAGTGAATTTTCCTGGGAAGGAACCAGACAGAATGCTGCCTGCTTGCCTGGCTGCTGGGCACTCAGATGGCTATGGGACTCCTAACAAACTGGGCTCAAACCAAAGCTGAAAGCACAGCACTAGACAGACAGGGCCTTGTTCTTCCTCCGAAATGCTTGTCTCTGTCTTTTCTTTACTTTCTTTCTTTTTGAGGCCCAAGGACTCAGCACAGCACCTCATACAAGCTACCTACATGTTGTACCACTGAGTAAAATCCCTAGACTAAATAAATACTCTTAAAGCTTCATTCTATTTATTTGTGGTGTGGAAGATTTAAAGCTGAACTCTAAATCTAGAATTAAAATACAGAAATATTGTTGTCACATTGTGGGTCTGTATGTACACGTTCCTTCTAGCCAACATGGCAGACAAACAAAGACAAGAACAAAAGCCTTTTTACCATCATTTCTTCAGTTTAAGTTTTAAAAGGTGAAGGCATGGGAGATTGTGAGCTTGAGCATGAACTACAGTGACAGACTATCTCAAAACAAACAGACAAAAAGCTGGCCAAATGGCTGGAAAGATGACTTAGCAGTTGAGAGCGCTTGCTGCTTTTCTAGAGGACCCGAGCTCACTTCCCAGCAGCCATATTGGTCAGCTCACAAGCGTTTATGACTCTAGTTTCAGGGGATCTGAGCCCCTCTTCTGGCCTCCACAGGCACCTGCACACACAGGGTAGACAAGCATGCGTGCATGGGCCCACACGCATGCGCACGCATGCGCATGCACGCACGCACACAAAGTCTTTTAAAAAGTGTGCACCATGGCTCCTTTCTCAGCTGTAGCCCTAAGGAAGGGCAGGAGAAAGAGCTGTGCTGAGGAGGCTAAGGCCACAAGTGCTGAACTCTCCCTCCAGCTCTGCAGGAAATGTCCTCTTTCTGATAGTGATCTGACCCCTCTCCAAAGACCAGAGGACAGCAACAAGAAACCTTTGTAATGGCATTAAGGCACAGGGGTGCAGATGTCAAAAGCCAACAAGTGACGCTAGCCAGTTTTTGTTTTTCAAACTAAACCAAAGCCACCGCCAAAAAGTCATTTCTGAACCTTGGCCCTGAGCTGGTTTCATAAACAAAGTGGCCTGCTAAATGACTGTCATCATTCTGTTATGAGAGAGCAGAGGAGGGTGCACTGCTTCCTAGCCAGCTGCTAGACACTCCAGGAAACCCTGACCCTCTCAGGGACCCCACGACTCTCTTGGGGCTGCCTAGTTTGTGGACCTAACTCAGACAACAAGCAGTTTTGGAAGGGAGCTGCAGAACTGCAAACATGAGCGGGCTAGCTCAGGCTAGGAGGCTCAGCCAGTGTGGTTGGCGTCTAGCTCAGGCTAGGAGGCACAGCCAGTGTGGTTGGTGTCTAGCGACTACATGTGCATAACAGACTAACACACTATTATGGACCAATCTCAGGCAAAAGTGTAGAGCGTAAAGCTTTACCTGATTCTGCCTGGTCGTAGCCAAAGAAACTCAGCAGCTTGAGCAGCAGTTTCTCCTCGATTTGTACTGTGAACCTCTGGGCCGTGACCATGAGATGCTAGAGAGGAAGAAAGTCTGGTTTTAGGCAAGAGCTAAAGCAGCAGGTCTCAGTGGGGCAGGCATAGTGACACCAAAGTTCCAGCTACTAAGGCAAGCTGAGGCAAAGGTTTGCTTGAGCCCAGGAGTTGCAGATCAGCTTGGGCAGCAAAGCAAGATCCTGGCTCATGGCTTCTTTACCTGTGTGATTTAATGACAAACCTCATGTGGCTCACCTCTCTTTGCCTTGTTACAGTGAACATAAGTCTGGAGTTCAGCAGATACTTTGCCACCTTTATGCTTGGTCCCCAGGACCTCACCAGTGGGGTAAGCTTGGTCCCATCAGCACTGGTGACAAAGGACCAGAAAGAGGGCTCCCACTTTTGCAGCTTTCTGCTATCACAGCTGGCCTCTGCCTAGGTCAGAGAGAGCTCTTCTTTTTACCTCTCTGCTGACAGCACAAGTATGGCAGTTTACATAGCAGGCTGTCTGTTCCAAGGTCAGACCTCTCATAGTGCTTCGGAAGTACCTCCAGACTATTTGGCCCCTAATCGCAGTGGCCTACAAGACACTGCTTCCCTCAGGAATGGAGACCCTGGCCTCCTTGGGTTCAGTATGACCCAAGGTTCAGCTCCAAGGGCACTGAAAACACAACTAAGGATACAGAGTGCTGAGAAAAGGTGCTCCTAACATTTCCCTCGTGGTCAAAGGCCACCTGTGGTTCGGCCCTGAGAGCCACCTTTGTGCACACACTGTGCTGCTGCTTGCTCTGTAACCTCGCTCTGAGACAGCAAGTGTGCCTCTGCATGCCATCGCCCCCAGCCTCCCTGCCAGCCCACCTTGTAGATGTTGGTCAGCGCACTCTTACTGGGGAACTTCACCGCATTGACTTGCACAGCAGGGCCTGTCTCAATGACCTCATTCTCATTGCTCAGGGGCGTCACATAGAGCATGAAGGGCTGAGTAGTGCCAATGAGTTGGTTGTCCACCTGAGGCAGAAAAGGCCAGCAAAACAAGACAAGCTGTTTAGTTGTCACTTGTTAACTTGGGCTGGTGTCTCATACTATGTAGGCTACTCAGAGTCTCCTGGCCAATCTGCCACCTCACAGCAACAGCACACACACATTCTCATCCAAGACCAGTGGTGATGATGATGGGCAATGTGGTACATACCCAAAATCCCAGCTCTAGGAAAGGGGAGGCAGGAGAACAGAGAACTTGTGGCCAACTGCACTACACAGTGAGCCCGTCTCAAAAATAACAGGTCCAGAAAGATGGCTCAGCAGATAGCTGTTTGCTGACTTGAGTTTAATCTCTAGTATCTAGGTGATGGAAAGAGAGAACCAATTCTCTCAAGTTATGCCCTGACCTACACACACACACACACACACACACACACACACACACACACACACACACACACACACTGTGCCATACACACATATAAATGTACAAAATAAATAAAAATTCTATTGACAATAACATAATAAGAATAGAAATAACAAAGGGAGTTAATATATTTTAGGTGGGTGAAGACTTAGAAGTTAGCTCAATTTAAGCTACTGTATAATATATAAATATTTAAAACTTCATATTTGACACAATAAATAGATACAATTTATTTGCCAATTAAAAAGCAGTTTCAAAATTTAAAAAAAAAATTCTTAATGCATCAGGTGAGTAGATCTGTCATATCCAAAACTGGTTACCACGTGTATTACAACCTGCAGTGCCTACCACTATCCCAGTCACCATAACCATGACTCCTGGGTGCAGGCCTCAGCACACTGTCCCTAGCTTATTGGTGGAGAAATGAAGAGCAGCCAGTACTCAAGCTGACCAACGATAGAACGAGTTGCATCTAAGCTCGTCCTGCACAAGGCCAGACTGATGCACTATTGATGTTTCTCCCTCACTCCAAACTCCTTGAAGACAAGAGAGAGCAGAGACCTTGCTCCTCTGCAAGTTCTGAAGGCTAAGCTGTCTCTCCAGCCCTCAAAGACAATGTTTGATTTTACTAATTTTTTTCTACCTTTATCATAGATTCCAGTTCATGGATTTCAGACATTTAGTGGGTTTTTTCCCTTGCTGCTTATATTTGCTGCATTCCTTCAATTTTTCTTTTTTTAAACCTTGTGCCTGTTTATGTATGTAGGTGTGTATGGTATGTTCATGTGGTCATATGTGTGGAGGTCAGGAAATAGCCTGGGGGGGCGTCAGTTCATGCCTTGTTTGAGACAGGTCTCTTGCTCACCACCGCATACACCAGGCTGAGTACACAACTAATTGGTGTTTTCGTGCGTGTGTGTGTGTGTGTGTGTGTGTGTGTGTGTGTGTGTGTGTATGTATGTAGGTCAGAGATACCTCATGGAAGTCTGTTCTCAACAGACCTCACAGCAAGCACCTTTATCGACCAAGCCATCTCCCAAGCTCTTTTCTACTTATTTTAAAGTTCTAATCAGGTGTCCAATCCTCAGATTCTGAGCCATGTACAGCCCAGAACAGCTGCAAATGCAACATGACATGAAACTGTAGACTTATTAAAATGTTCTGCAATTTCTCTTTTTCCTTTTTGCAGTTTCTTTCTCTGTAACTCAACGGCACAGCTCTCAAGTGAGGCTCTGGGGATGACATGGTGTCACAATGTCAGAAGGCTGGAGTCTGTGATTAGGCAGATCAGTGTGCACATGTGTCATGTCCTCCTGATTAATTAATTCTCCTATCATTAGGAAATTACCTTCTTTATCTCTGCTAATCTTCTTTGTTCTGACATTAATCAGTGTGACTCCAATTTCCTTCTTCGAGACTAGTTAAAAGTGTAGTGTGCTCCCCCCTCCCTTAGGTCCTTTTAACCTATTTGTGTCTTTATAATGAATAGGTGGGGATGGGGGTTGGCCACAGGGTCTCACTACTAGCACATGCTGACCCTGAACACACAATCCTCCTGCCTCAGCCTCTGTGCTGATTATAGGCCCTACTATTGTATGTTTCTTGTGGGTGGCAATTGGAGCTTGCATTTTTATGCAATCTGCCTATCTCTGTGTTGATCACACTGACAATAAGTTGGCAACATTAAGCTTCTGTCTGCCATCATGCTATGGCTATCCCACATGTTATCTTCCCTATTTCTGTTTTCTCTGCATCCACTAAGCAATTATTCCACTTTATCAATCACATACAACTATTATTATTTTGAGAGGTTTGCGGTATTTTAGTCAATGTGTTGGTCCACCATTAGATGACATCATCGCACTTCATGTATTCCCTGCAGACTTCACCACTGCTGTTAAACATTCTACATTGATATGTGATACAGACAGCACAGCAGTGTTGGCATGCCTGTTGAAGCCACTACACCTCCTTAGGAGACTTCCTTGAGAAGCCTAGTTTGTCATGGTTTTCATGTCATCACTTGAGGTTTTCTTCTCTAGTTGGTGTTGATTCAAATCCTTTTTGAATCAGCACCTTTTTCTGTCTGCTGAGTAATGCACTCTAATGCATTTGGAGGTTGTGGTCAGTGATAATAAACCCTTCGCCATTTCTATGTCTAAGAACATCTTCACTTCACCCTCTGAGTTGGTTAGAATGAAAATGATGCCCATAGGTACCTGTATTTGAATGTCAGGTCCCTAGCTCAGGGAAGGATTAGGAGGTATGGCCTTGTTAGAGGAGGTGTGTCACTGACCTCCTTTTTTGTGGTTTTAAAAGCCCACCCAGGCCCAGTCTCACTAACTGCCTGATGCCTGAGGATCAGGATGTAAAACCCTCAACTACTTCTCCAGTGTCGTGTCTGCCTGTGTGTCACATGATCCCCACCATGGTGGCAATGGACTGACCCTCTGAAACTGAAGCAGGCCCCAAGCAAATGCTTTCTTCCATGAACGCTGCTGCAGTCATGCTCTCTTCACTGGCACAGAACACTGGCTGAGACACCCTGATTTTTGAAAGATACTTCTTTGGGGAGTAGGTTTCTAGAATGGCAGCTTTTTGCCCCCTTTTCAACACTTCAAGACATTGCTGACCATCTTTTCACTTGCATTTTTCCCAACAAGAAATTTGTTGTTATTATCTTTGTCATTTTTTTGTTTGTTTGTTTTTTGTTTTTCAAGACAGGGTTTCTCTGTAGCTTTGGAGCCTGCCCTGGGACTCACTCTGTAGACCAGGATGACCTCGAACTGTCAGAGATTCGCCTGCCGCTGCCTCTCAAGTGCTCGGATTAAAGGTGTGCACCACCACCACCTGGCTGTCATCTTATCTTTGTTCCTTTGTATATAATATGTTTAGCAGTGATTCATTTTATTGTTGGCTTTGTATAACCTGACTATGATGTCTCATAGTGGCAGGGAGTTGGTTCCAAGATGCCCTGCATGCTAAAACCCATGAATGCTCTATCCTATAAAGCAGTGTAGTATTTGCACACAGCTACACACAGCCTCTTTACAGTCTCTAAATGGCTTGCAGTGCCTCATACAATGTAAGTGGTATGGAATCGGTTGTTACTGTTTAGGAAACAATAATATGGAGAAAAACCTGTATAAGTTTAAAACAGATAAGGAGGCCATGGGCATGGAAGGTCATATGGAGTCCCCATCCAGCTTGTGTGTTATATACATCTATTGAAAATTTCATTTCTTAAAGTCGAGTTTTTGTTTTCTGGGTTGCTACTGAATTTTCTGAAGATACTAACCTCCAGTTCCCATGACAGTTTTACTATGCTCTAGCGACTGTGCTAGGGCTGGGTCCACCCTGAAAGCATTCTCATCCTCAGTGTGCTGCTCTGCTCAGTGACACACATGGCAGCTGCTGACAGGATGTGAGCCTGGCAGCTTTGCCTTGTTGGGTGCTGGACATGTTTACACTCCAATACATCATGAGGTTTGCTGGGGACATAGTCAACATGCTGGGATCCTTCCAGATTTTCCATTCATGATTTTCAGGACCGGGTCAGGGTAGCATTCAATCTGGGGCCAATAGACCATGGAGAGTTGAGACTGCTCTGGGGTTTCCAGTGCAATTTGTACTCTGCTCCCTCAGATCTTCCTGGATGAGAAGCGTCCTCGCACAGATTGGCACTCTGCCAAACCTCAGCCCTCTCCACACAGGTACAGTGCTATCTACTGAGCTGTCAGTCCCTGTGGATGGCCAGTTGTTTTCTCTATGCTTCCATGCTGCAGGCCTGTTCTAGCCTCCTCTCTCAGCCCCACAGCCTGGAAAGTTCTCAAGCTAATTCAGTTACAAGGTTCACCTCTCTTATTTTCCATCTTTCATGGGTTACTGTCCATTGTGGTCTGATTTTCAGTGTGCTGAAGCTGCTGTTATTTTATGTGGACTTAGGGCTTAATCTCGAAGCCAGTCTCACTTATTGCCTAGAAGTAGAAGTCAGACCCTGTTGTTTATCCCTACGATGACCCTCATCTCTCCAGGAGATGGGTACATGACTCTGTCCCTTTTTTCCAATATGATAAGGGAAACCTGAGGCTGGTCACATGGCCTGACAATTCAAGCCTGACAACCTAAGTTCAAGTCCTGGAATCCAGGTAAAGGAGGGAGGAAGGAATTGACTTTGTCCCGACCTATACATATATATTGTGCAAGCACCTCCCACCCCAATTAGTCATCGAGATTATTTATAGGTCAGCTAGAATATCTGGAATTCGTCTGTATTTGTTGTGTCACCAGGCATAATGACCATGCCTTTGATGATGGCATTCATGAGGCAGAGGCAGGCAGATCTTTGTAAGCTCCAGGCCAGCCTTGACCTATACAGCAAGTTACAGGCCTACATAGTAAGAGCCCATCTCAAAAACAAAGAGAATCTGTGAGACACTTTGAGGTGGAAGCTACTTCCCAGAACGATTCTTGTGAAGATCACGAGCTATTTCCTCCAGGGGCTGGAGAAGTGGCATAGTAGTTAAGCACACTTGCTGCTCTTGCAAAGGACCTGGGTGTGCTTTCCAGCATCCATGTTAAACGGTTCACAACTGCCTCTATCTTCAGATCTTAGGGGAATTTTGTCTTCCCTTGGCACTAGCACTCATACAGATACACACATAACTGAAAGTAATTTTAAAAAATTCCTCCAGAACATTAAGCACAACTTGACCTGAGCAGATGTAGAGCTTAGAGACAACACTCTCATGCTGATACCTGCACGTCCTCTACGCTGAGCTCAAGCATGTGACTAGCTGCCAGCTGGGTATAGTGGATGTTGATTCCCGTAAGGCTTGCAAAGACCAATTCTTCTGGCACTTTGTTAATCAAAGAGACACCAATTCCACCTTCCAACCGCACAAGCACCTGAAAGGAAATGATAGGAGTGCTCACAGCCAGAGAACACAGACATGGCCGGTTTTCAATCCCCTGCTCTTTACCTCTGAAGAGCATAAAAACACTGAAGAGCCTCACTAGGCACCTGGCTCATCTCCCCAGAAGCCTTCCACTGTAGTATTCTTCAGCCAGGTCAGAATGGAAGAGGGACGTGAGGACCCCTCACCCAGCACACACAGATGCTGTGCAGTACAGCAGAGTGACTGTTTTAGACTCTCTCTCCCAGTTTGGGAAGTGAACTCCTCACAGGCTACTATGTACACTTCTACAGCACCCGACATGGCTCCGCAAAGGCATTTGATCACCATCAACACAATCAAATAAGAATGCTTCCTCATGCTCGTCTCATCTTGGTTTCAAACTTACCATTCTCCTCCCAAAATGCAAACAAAGAGAAAGGAATAAGGACTTGAGTGAAATGGTTGGAAATCCAGATTCCCTTTCTCTAAATACTATGAAAATCTGGGCCATGTAGTAATAAGGACTTGAGCGAGATGGTGGGAAATCCAGATTCCCTTTCTCTAAATACTATGAAAATCTGGGCCATGTAGCTTCCTTTTTGCCATTTCACATGAGCAACATCTGTTATTCTGTGATTCCATGTAAGCTCCAGACATCACTCACATGACATAAACACACATGTGGTTAACAGTAAACACGAGAAACAGCATCCCACACTCACACTCAAGAGTTCACGCAATCACAGAGCAAATTCTTAGCCAACTGATGACCAAGAAAATTAACCTGCAACCATTTAAAAAACTTACTGCTTGGAGAGGCAAGATGGCTAAGTGGGTGAGGTGGAAGGAGAGAACTGCTCCTATGAGCTGCCCACTGACCTCACACATGCTGTGGCGCCATGCCCACATACATGCACATGCACATAGGGCTAAACAAACTGGGAAGCTTACTTCCAGCTCCTGCTGTGTGTCTGGATTCCTCAGTTTCTGCAGTTCCTGCTCTGTAACAGGAAGTTCCTCCACTTCATATGATGAGCGCTCACTTTTCCGCTGGCAGAAGTCTGCTATCTGAAATCAAAACAGAACAAGATGAGGGCTCATAGTTCCATATCAAATATAGGTCAAGAGTCACTCACTATATGCCTAGGAAACCTATGGAAAGCTAATGGCTCCTCAGGTTGCTAGGGAAAGATTTGGGCAATAATTAAGCAGGTACAATTCTGAATCTAGATAACACTCTATTCAGCTAAACACCTTGGTGCTTCACAGAGCACGGGCAGGCCCCACAGAGTACAAGTAGACCTCACAAAGCATGAGCAGGACTCAGTGCACACAGGCAGGTCTCTGCAGTGCGCCTGCTTTGCCATGAGTACCCCTCTGTAAAGCGGTACTACAGATCATGGTGTGGAGCATGATGTGTTGTATCAGAATGCTCACACAGTACTCCGCTGTCTTATTTCCCTCAGTTCCCTATTACTCTGACTGATGACTCTGTATTTCTAGCACACACATCTTGCCTTAAGTCTCAGAGCAGAAGTCCCAATGGCTTTGGGCATCATCATATAGAATCATGCCAATATAACTTGTTTTCTTCACGTCTACTCTGCATCTGGCTTAGTGATATGGACCCTTGTCCTCCCTGCTACCTAGAACAGAAACCTGGAGGCCACATTGCCTCAAGCCTTATCCCACACTCAGTCACTGACCAATTCAATCAGCTTCATTTGCATTAGTTTCTCTCTTTCCCCCTCACAAGCACACCCTGACCTAAGGCACCATCTCTAATCATCATGCCTTTGGAGGCTCTTAGCTGGGCTTTCTCTGCCTCCAGTCTTTCCAACATTGTAGCCAATGTACTTATCACAGCTAAATCCTTCTTATACCAACTCCTGACTCCTGCCTGCCTTGAACAAAACATTCCAGCTTCGGTATGAATCTCAGGTCCCAATCCTGTCTCTAGTCTTATTTCTACCATATGCCATGGCCAGTCTGTTCCCTAATCAGCTTCCCAAATATTATATGACTGTGATCACAAATATTGATTGTCAAATTGACTACATCTGGAATTAACTAAAACCTAAGTATTGGGGCACACCTGTGGAGGTTTTCCTAATCAATTATTTAAGGTGGGAGACCCACCCTAAATCTGGGCCACCCCTGGTGGCAGCCTATATGAAAGGACACGGGATAAGGAAAGTTTTGCTTTTGGTCTGCTTGCCCTCACTCATGCTGGCAAGTTCATCTGTCCTACTGCTGAGGCATTCTTTCGCTGGTTAGACCCTACTTCTTCAGGATTACAATGTAGACTGAATGCATACAGTCTCATGGCTGAACAACTATCAGACTTGGCCTTCTCAGCAGGAGACAACTACTATTGGATTATCAGGCCACAGCCTATAAGCTACTCGAATAAACCCCTTGTAATATCTATACATATAGCCAGGCAGTGGTGGCACATACTGAATCTCAGTTCTCAGGTAGCAGAGGCAGGAGGATCTCTGGGTTAAAGGCCAGCCTGATCGAAGAGTATGTTTCATTTCAGGATAACTGAAGCTCAAAAAACAACCTGTCTCAAAAAACAACCAAAAAACAAAAACCAAACTACACACACACACACACACACACACACACACACACACACACACACACACACATTCATTCTGGTGGCCCTGTTCCTCTGGAGAACGCTAATATAAAACCTTACTATGTTTACCTGTAATCAACTGTCTGTGAAGAAGGAGCTCAGACCGGCGCACTGTCACATGCTCAGCAGCTGAAATGCTGACTGGTTCCAACAGCTGCTCAGCAAATTCCCTCTGTGGGAGCATGCCCGCCATAGCAAAGCTCCTCTACCTTGCCCTCTCCCCCAAGTTCACTCTTTTTATTAACTTAATGCTCAGCTTGAATATTCTGTCTTGAAGGTAGCTCCCTAAGCCTCAGACCCCAGTCCCTTCTACACCCCTTCACCCCTTGCTTCATGACACAGCACTGTACCTGTTTGCCTAGGAAAGCTCCTCTCTTCTCATGAGGGGTCACATACCAATTATTCAAAATATTAGTATAATAGTTAACTATATTGAGAATACCACTATGTATTTTTCTTATCTATTTAAATTCTTATACTTTAAAGATAAAGTTCTTCTGTGATGTGGGATTCCCCTCTGTATGCTGTGAATACCATTGGTTAATTAAAAAAAAAACTGTCTTGGGCCTCTGCAAAGCAGAATAGAGGTGTGGGGGGGGGACTAAACAATGCTGAGAGAAAGGAGGCAGAGCGAGAGAGAAGCCATAAGACAGAGATATTGGAACCTTGCCGATGGCCATGAACCTCATGGTAAAATATAAAATCAAAAAAGGGTTAAATTAAGATGTAAAAGTTAGCCAATAAAAAGTTAGAGCTAATAGGCCAAGCAGTGATTTAATTAATACAGTTTCTGTGTGGTTATTTCAGGAGTCTAGGCGGCCAAAAAAGCGGCCAAGCTGCCTCTATACTACACTTCTGATGTAGCCTAGGCTGGCCTTGAACTCAAGTGATCCTCCTGCCTCAGTCTCTTGAATGCTGAGTATGAGAGTGCCTGGTTAATTCCTAAGCCTTTTCAGACTTTATCCTTCTATCTCCATTCACTTCCACTTTAGCTCCCACACAACTCTGGAATGGAGACCCAGGCCTTTCTTACAAAGGAGGACAGCACAGCCCACATCCAGCATGAGGACACTCAATAAATATTTAACCATGGGGCTGGGAAGAAAAAGACATGGCTTTGTCAGTCCTTCTACTTCTTACCTGGAGTGCTCGAGTTGGTCCATCTGGGATGACTCTGATGGATAACATTCCAGAACCAGGCCTCATTTTTTGGTTAACAAACTGTTGTTCTGGTGGAACTGGTCCTAACAGCTCAACAGATGAGTCAGGACCAAGAACAACTTCAGCTCCATCAAACAATCCAGAAAGTCCTCCTTTGGCCTAAAAGACATTAAAGTAAAGAGATACAAGAAAAGGTCATAGCAGAGACTTGGATAATTCAACACAGTACCTGGAGACAAATAAATTGAAATTCTCCTTTGGGGAGTCACAGTTTGTCAGTCTAACAGATTAAAAAAGTGGCAGGATTGTGTAAAATAGCAAGGTACATTTACGTCATTAATGTGGCAGGTTACACACACATACAGGAGGTAACCCCACAAAGTAGATTGCTTTTACTCCACCTTATCATAAATCTCAGTCACTGAAAATAAGTTTATTAAGTAGCCAAAATAAGTTTTGTTCTTTGAGTATTATCATTGAAGGTTGCCAAAAAAAAAAACCCCTTAAATATTATAAAATTGATCACTAATCATTCAGCTTTCCAATTAAAAAGCCAGCTCCAGAGCTAAAGTTTCCCAGGCTGATGGCTAAACAGCCAAGTCGGCGCCACATCTCAACTGTCATACGGCACTGGGACAAGTTTAGCAAAAGTCATAGTCCTGCTGCATTCCCCATAAACATGCAGGTTAACAGGGTGAGGCCCGTGGGGACACACTATAGCTAGAGAGAAGAAATATTTCAATTCTTTCTCTTTGTTTTGCTTTAGTGTTCAGAACAGGGCCTTACTCTGTTGCCTGAGCAGCCTCAAACTCATCATCTCCTGACAGGATTGTAGGTACCACCATGCCCACCCATCTTCGTTCATTCTAAGTACTGAGTAATAAAAAGGCGAATAGGACATGCTTCAATACAATGAAAACCTTTCATAAGGGTTAGTTCAGAAAGTATATACATAACCTGGAAGGGGTAGGTCAGAAACCATTTGCAAGCTTTCTATTGCTGTATTTAGCATAGGAATGAAACAAACCCAGTTCCCTAACCAAAACACATTCACAGCAAAGACGTGGCGGGCAGATCCAGGAAACAACAAACATTAAAAAGGGATTTGGGCGGGAGGAAAATGCTCCACGAAAATTGGAATTACATGGGCTTTTAAAAAAAAAAAACTAGAAGTAAAGTCAGGGTCAGACCCGGAACCCACCAATTATAGAAAGCCTTCTTTTGCCTCTAGAAGTCTGAATTGTATTGCTAATTGAAAATCCCAAATCCACTCCAGATGTGAGCTTCACATAAGTAAGCAGCTGGCCTTTGATGAGAAAAGCTCAGGGCCACAGAGGTAAAGAAAATAAATCTCAGCAAACAGAAGAGGCTTCTTAGGGCTGTACGCACCACCATATGAGAGGACAGCCTGACTCCACCAGGGAGAGAAGCACTCACTGTCGAGGGCCTGCTGCTTGACTATAGATCTCTGCGTGAGTCCCACGGTAGACAGACTTGCACACACAGCACCGTGGTGCTCTGCTATGTGCTCAGTCCTCCAAGCCTCCCTCGCACCTGCTTACCTCAGATGCAGGGGCCCATACACAACCCAAAGAAAGAAAGGGCAAAAATCTCAATCTCTGATAAAATCCCTGGAAATTTATTAAGCACAGACTGTCTGATTTAAGGACAAAGAAAAATGTATAGCAGTCTAGACTGCCAGTTGCTACAACAAAATGCTAACTTCGATACCACTAAGAATGTAGCAATAAGCAAAGTCAAAAACATGTATACATACCAATTGGTTATATAATACCAAAATGGTCAGTCTTGAAAACATATACATACAAGTAACACACACACATCACACATGTGCATGTACTCACATATTTAACAATTAAAGAAAAAGAAGGCGTGAATTTGAAAGAGAGCAAGGGGAAAATATGGGAGGTTTAAAGGATGAAAATGGTAAAGTGATAAAATTACAATAGAGGAGGAGGGGAAGAGGACCATAACAATAAGTAGGATGATGATGCACTAGTTCCCATGCTTTACAAAAGAGGGCTACGGCTTTACCCCATCTAAGTACCCATCTTAGCATTAGACTTTTAACAGATACTTTTGTTGTTTGTTTGTTTTTTGTTTTTCAAGACAGGGTTTCTCTGTAGCTTTTGGAGCCTGTCCTAGAACTAGCTCTTATAGACCAGGCTGGCCTCGAACTCACAGAGATCCACCTGCCTCTACCTCCCGAATGCTGGGATTAAAGGCGTGCGCCACCTCCGCCCGGCACAGATACTTTTTTTTTTTAACCTTCTTTTAAAAAGTACATAGGTAATTTATGTTACCAGGGAAAAACAGTTCAGAGTCACCAAAACAGAAGAAAAAAAAAAGTCATCACTCAGGACAGCTACTTCTAACACACTTAGTGTATCGCCTTCAAGAACACATCCTATAGAGCTGGAGGGAAGGTTCAGTGGTTAAAATAGTTTGCTGCTCTTGCAGAGGATCCAAGTTCGATTCCCAGCACTCACGTTGAGTACCATTCAACCACCTATAGCTCCAGTTCCCAGGAATCTGACACACTCTTCTGAACTCTGCAGGTACCTGCATTCTGGTGTACACATACCCACACACAGATGTGCACAGATACACATTGTTAAAATAAAATAAATTTTGAGCCACAGATGAAGGAGCTGTGGGAGCAGAAGATTATAAGAATTATAATAGCCATGAATCCTGCTGTGAAAATCTTAGAAATGGCTGCTTAAACAGGAAAGGAACAAGGAAATATCAATAGACATGTCAACACGGAAGGGGGAAAGTTTTATGAGGGTCCCGCCCCTAGACAAAGAATTACAGGCAACAAATGACTGCAGGGAGGAGAACTGGTCACTCCCAGTGATGAGACACCTATATCAGTTATTCAATGCAAAGTGGTCAGCCTTAAAAGGAATACACACAAAGAACCAAAATGGACTCAGTGGGTTGCATTTATATACACTCATGGGCACACACACACACACATACACACATATGCATGTAACAATAATCAAAGAAAAATCGACTTGAAAGTTGGGGGAGCATAAGAGGGATTTGAGGGAAGGTAGCTGGGGCAGGGGAAGGGAAGGGGAAAGTGATGTGAATCTATTTCAATTAGGAACATATCTAAAACTATATCTTTTAAAAGAAAAAAAGAAAAGAACATTTCCCATGTAGCAACACAAAGATGCACAGCCAAAGTTTCCTTTTTTTTTTAAATATTTTTTATGGTTTATTTAATTTTATTTTATGTGCATTGGTGTGAAGGTCCCCTGCAACTGGATCTTCAGACAGTTGTGAGCTGCCATGTGGGTGCTGGGAATTGAACCTGGGTCCTCTGGAAGAGCAGTCAGTGCTCTTAACCACCGAGCCATCTCTCCAGCCCCCAGCCAAAGTTTCTTGACTATTCTTAACAAAAATGTAGTACGCTCTCTGGTTAATTCTTCCCAGTGGATAAATCATGATGTATAACATAGGTAAGACTTTGTTTTGAAGAAAGTACAACCCTTGGGTGCTGCGACTGAGAGTGTCAAAAGCAACCGACCTGAACAACCAGCCCATGCAAGCCACAGGTCAATTTTCCTTCCCGGAAGCTCCATGTCTGTGTAGTGCTGCGCCTGCGGTCTGGCTTTCTCAGCATCAGCGGCTCGTACCTGAACAGAGAAAAACAGTGAATCCTCTGGGTCAAAGCCTGAGGAGGATCTGAGGCTCAGCCCCTCTGCCTTCCGGCACCCTCCATGTGATCTGATGGGCATCCTATTTGAGCCTCCCATGAGGAAAGACAAAGACCAAGATGGAGAGCCACAGCCCAGGTGTGGGAGTCTCATGGGGCAAGCCATCTTGCAGTTGGGAGCAGCTATCTGCCGAACAGTTAAATCTTCTCAACTGTCTCTACTATTCTATTTTTAAATACTCTGGGTCTTAACTTACACATTTGTGGAAATTTATAAGGTACCAAATGAAAACAAACACACTGATATTATGAAGAAACTAATATGTGGTAAATGAAGTAACGTATTTAAACTAATGCAACTCATGTAAACTTTCCAGAGAGTTACTCATAAAAACATGTCTCTAGAGTTTTGTTTTGGTTTGTTTGCTTGGTTGGTTAGGTTTTTTGGTTTTGCTTTTATTTTTTGGTGTTTTGATACAGGGTTTCTCTGTATAGCCTTGGGATGTCCCGGAACAAACTCTGTAGACAAATTAATTCTTCTTGAAAGACAACAAATTATTAGAAAAACTTAAGACTAGAAACTGTTCATTTCTATGAAGCAAGGATAGACTGGAATTTTCAGGAAAGCAGATATTCATTTTCTATAAAAGATCTTACTATTTGATCTTTAACACCTGCATGGGTACTGTCACAACAATTTTTAAAATTAAATGATGTCTGAGAATTTGACAGGCATTAACCATTAAGGAAAAAAATACAAAATAAAAAACAAATTCTCAGGAGGGTTTACAAAACTCTACTTTTGAGGGACAAATTTCTTGGGTCTGAATTTGAAGGCAATCAGCTTGACTAGTGAGTTACCCATCAGATTACCTGTTGTCTGTCACAGCGGCCAGGCCAGCGATATCCAGGATGGCGGATCCCTCGATGGAGCGTGTGGCTGAGGGCTTGTTGGGGTTGTGAGGAACTGCAGAGCCCTCATGGGCCAGCATTCCGGACCCTGTCATCCTCCAGAGCTGAGAGCGCTTTCCTGGTTCCTGACAGGCAGACACACAGATGTGGCCACAGCTAGCCCTGTCCATCAATCACAAGCCCCCTCTAAGGGCCAAAGAGGTTCTCCATTGGAACTGGGCTTAGATGTTTTCCATATCACAGAAAGACCCAACTAAAGATTTCATTGTTGTGAATTTCTAATTAATCTTAAATAAAGCATACTAAACTCTTTTTCATCTTTTATTTTATTTTGGTGTGCACATATATGTTGTGTTGAACGTTCCATTGTGTGGGAATCTGAGGATAAATCTCAGGAGTTGGTTCTCTCCTTCCATCATGAGATCTGGAGCTCAAACTCAGGTTAGCAGGGTTATGCGGCAAACCCTGAGCCATCGCACTGCCCATTTATCCTAACAAGCAACCAACATTTGTAAGTGGTGCAGATTTTTTAATAAGTCTTCTTTGGGCTGGAGAGACGGCTCCATGGTTAAGAGCTATGTGCTCTTGCAGAGAACCAGGTTCACTCCCAGCACCCACATCAGGGAGCGATTCACAGCTGCTTGTAACTCCAGCTCCAGGCGGGCAGTGAATGACCTTTTCTGGATTCCACAGGCAAAGTACGGATAAGGGCACATACCCACACACAGACATGCACAGGTAGGAATAATTAAAAGAAATTCTTATAACGTATGCACCTATTAGTTTTCCTTTAAAAAAAAAAAACTCAATGACTGGGAAAACTCCTCCACAGCTATACTGCCATGAATAACGCTGTTGATATAATGACTTCAGGTGTCTTTAGTCCAGAGGAGAGTTTAACTATGCCAAGAATATGTGCAAGTCAGCACCCTGTCTCTGGCATTCCTGTAAACTGCCAGAGCAGGGACAGCAGCAGCCCTCACTACTTCCAGTGCTTACTATCTCAATATTTACAAATTGATTATAACCAATTTTTAATTTGGTTGCATTTAAAGGTTATTTTCAGTTGATTGCTTTTGATTTTCAATGCATTTTCTTTGCTAGAACACTTAAATACTGCAATTAGGCTTCCGGGTCAGACAAGGTCAGTCAAGGATGTTTACCTAGTCCATTATATACTACAGGTAATAACACTAATTGACTCTGCTGCTGGTCAGTACAGTAACTCATTCAACCTTAAAAACAATCCAACAAGGTGCATGCTGTCATTGTCCTTACAGACAAGGAAGTTAGGGCTTGGTGAAAAAACTAATTTCCCCATGCTGTCACAACTAGTGACCAGAGGGATTATTTGGACCTGTCCGATGCCAAAGCCCACCTAACTGTTCTGTAATGTTGCCTCCCCACAGCAGGGACACCTCTCCCAAGCTGCAACTCTCAGGGTCACACACTCATAGCATGTAGGAGCTTCACCACCACAAAGGACACTTCTGGCTCCGCCCACTAACTCATTCACAAGCTACACACATGCCAGAAAGATAGTTTTTCAGCATTCTACAATTTTTTCAAGGCTAGGAATTGAGTCTAGGGCTGGGCAGAGTTCTTCTGCAGAGCTATATTCCCGGCCCTGCATTCTACATCTTACAGAGCAGAAACCAAAGGGTATAAAGTGGAGGTCAGAGTCAAGATGCCCAGACCTGAGACCAGCTGCACAGTCACAAGGTGAGCTAGTTCACAACCAGAGTGACGTGGATGAGGCAGCTAAGCTCACGGAGCCTGCTTTCTGACCTGTCAAAGAGGCAAACTTACGGCCTCTTCAGTTCTTGTAGTAAATGTAAAAACCCAGCTGTGGCTTCATAACTGTGTGCTGTGCTACTATCCCCACAACTATGACACAACACTACATGAACATCGCCTTAGGATCATAGGTTTTCAACCCACGGTTGTGACTCCTTGGGGGTGGGGGGGTCAAAGGACACTTTCACAAGGGTTGCATAGCAGATATCCTGCATATCAGATTACATTTACATTACTAATTGCAAAATTAGTTTTGAAGTAGCAACAAAATAATTTTATGGCTGGAGGGTCACCACAACTGTACTAAAGGGAAGCAGCATTAGGAAGATTGAGAACCACTGCCTTAGATGGTTCCTTTATTCCTCCCAGGGAGTCAGTAAGAAAATGCAGCTCGGGAGGAGTGGGAAAGCCAGTCTCAAACTACACCAGCACCCTCTTCTTCCTGCTGGAATTGCTGACTGCTCCCATAAGATCAAAGTCATCCTCCATCTCCAAATGCAGCTCCCACAGTCTCATCTATGCTCACATCTGCCCACAGCACCAGCCAGCACAAGAATCCCCTCAGATGCCACAGGCTGAGTCACCGGGCACACAGTGAGGGAAGCTGGCCTGCAGGAACTTACCTGTCCCAAGCTGGAAACTGAAAAATATGGAGATGTATCATCTTTCCTGGTGTCCTTTTCCTCTTTCCTAACAATTTAACCCTAAACATTTAGATGTGACTGAGGAAGGAAGAATGTGTCCAGAATGCTCTTGACTATTAGAAACCTGTCTGGATCTATATGTTTGCCCAGATGACAAACATGCCACTTAAGCCACGGGTGGTGACATGTTAGTGCAAATGCAGACCTCCATCACGGCTCTTTTTGAAGTGTGGCATTTAAACTACACAGACTCTTCAGGCCCATATGCTCCAAATGACAACTTCGTGGTCTTCTACCCTGAGAGCTGCTGCTGCATCTCCACGGTTCAGAAGTTCTGCCATCTTCACTTTCAACTCTTCCTGCCATTTATTAAGATCTTTGACCAAATTTTACTGCTTTCCCCTCCAAATCTAGGTCAGCTAACCGGAATATTTTCCTATACTCACAGGCGTGCCTTGCTCTTCTTACACTAACTCATCAGAGGATATGAAAAGGGGTACTTGTCAGTGGGACATTTTCCTTTAATTCAGTTTGAGATAAAATCAGCAACAGGTGAGGAAAAAAAAACAAACAAAAGAAAAACCACAATTCACAGCTTAAGGACTATCCTCTTTCCAGAAGGACCTGGGAGTGAGAAGGCTGGAACCCAGCAGCCAGCATAATCACAGTGAACAGGACAGGGCACCATGCCCTCTTTCAAGGAAGAAGGGGGAGGGAGGAGGGGTGGGGGGTAGTGGGAGGGGACCGGGAGAAGGGGAAGAAAGGAAAAAAAAATTTTTTTTTATCTTTAATTATGTTCTTGAATGGAAAAAATAAAACAAAACAATGTATGGGAAAAAAAAAAATAAAAAAAAAAAAATAATCACAGTGAACACAGTGGGAGCACAAGCCCAGAGCCTCCAGGGCTCCCGGCCCAGTTCCTGCAGGGCAGAGACTCTGGACCAGATGAGCCTGAGCCCCCAGCTCTCGTCGCCAGCCTCTGAGTTTTTACCTTCTTTTTTAGGATGACTCTCTGCGTCTTTGGGGACACATCCAAGACGAGTTCTGCACAGGTAACTGCCTTGTGGGAAGCCACGGGCCTTCCTTTGCCCTCCTGCAAACTAAGATGAAATAAATGAGTGCACATGTATACACACACATACGCACACACACACACACAAGCAAAGCATAAACCTCTATTAACAAACAAAAAAGTTGGCCAGTGCCGGTCATCTCGGTACTTAGCAAACTGAAGGAAGAAGAGAACCCGATCTATACAGAAGAGACTCTGTCTCAAAACAGACAAGCAAACCAACAGAAACCATGAAGAAAAAGCACAGACACAGGGTAGAGCCACTCTTACCCCTGCACAAGTTAGGATTCATTGTGAACACAAATCTCTGGCATTTTCCCTCTCCTCATAATTTCAGTGGCAAAAAAATCAAGACATGAAACGACGGTCATAAATCTTTGGTAGGGGGCAGGGAAAACCAAAGGCAGGTGTTCAAGGGCACAGCCATGTTCTGCTCTGCCAAACAGAGCATCAGCATCACCGTACTCCCAAGTCTTGGCAAGAAATAGAATCCTTTTAGGAGGAAAAGAATCCAGAGGGCCAATAGTCACCTTCCCCCAATTCAAGCCTGTGGTGCTTCCCTGTGGCTTAAAATCCCAAGCGTTATGGAATGCTGGCTCAGCTTGGGTGTTTATTATAATATTATTTGTGTGGGATGTTGTGGGTTGTATGTAAATGGTCGGGTAAATGCAACTGTTTGTGTGCACTGGAGGCCAGAGAGCGACATTGGGTGTATGCCTCTACTACTTGGCTCCTCATTATTTGAGACAGGGTCACCACTGGACCTGGGACTCACTGTTTCAGTTAGGTTGGCTGGCCGGCAAGACCTAGGACATGCCCAACTCTGCCCACAGTGCTGGGGTTATAAGCACTGGCTACCACACTTAGCTTCCCATCTGAGAGCCGGAATCCAAACTCAGGAACTTACGCTTGTGAATAAAGAGCTGTGCCCACTGAGTCCTTCTCAGCTTCTCACTTTGGAATATATGTATAATGCTTGAATGATGTTTAATTTAGATCACTTGCCTGTTTACATCAACCCTTAACATTACAAAAGTACTGATGAGTTTGGTTAAAAATTAGTCATCTGGACATCAAAAGCATATGTGACAAAAGCAAAACAAAATTCAACAAATTAGATTTCACTGAAGTTAAAAAAAAATTGTCCTTTAAATAACACCTTCAAAAAAAAAAAGTCAGTCAACCCATAGCATGGGAAATCGAACTGCAAGGCTGAGATGCCTGCTGACGGACTGACAGACAGAAAGACAAACAGGCTGGCAGCAAGTACACAACAGAGCATTTCTCAGACTCATACAGACTGAACATTTCATAAAAGCAGGGTCACAAACTGCAATGTGGTGGTGTGGGACAATTCTGTATTCTGTCAATTACGTTTTAAATAAACGCTGATTGGCCAGCAGCCAGGCAGGAAGTATAGGCCGGACAACCAGACAGGAAGTAGAGGCGGGACAAGGAGAACAGGAGTATTCTGGGAAGAAGGAAGCTCTTCCCGCAGTCCTGCCCAGACACACGAAGAAGGAAGATGTGTCCTGCCCCGCTGAAGAAGGTACCGAGCCATGTGGCTAACATACTGAATGGTGGGCTGATATAAGTTATGGGAGTTGATGGGAAGCTTGAGCTAATGGCCAATCAGTTTATAACTTAATGTAGACTCTCTGTGTGATTTTCTTTGGGGCTTACCAGCTGTGGGAACTGGGCAGGACAGAAACCCCAACAAGCAGGCCCCTCATGCTACAATGTGGCTGAACCCAAAACATGACACCAAGTGAAAGATGCCAGCCAAAGAAGGTTGCTGGGGTGACCCAGACTCAGGGACTACCCAATTAGCCAAGCCAACAGGAACAGAAAGGAGATTAGAGGTCACTGAGGTCAGGGAGGAGGGGTGAAAGACAGTGCCAGAGGAGGCTCTTTTAGGGACAGCAAAGTGATGATCATGATGCCAACCGTATCAACAGTGTACTAAATGCTACTACCTATTCAGTTTGAAATGGTTAATTTTCTGTTACATGAACCTGACCTCAATAAAAATAAAAATTAAAGAAAAAAACTTTCTTCTCCATAATTAATTCTTCCGAGAATGCACACCAATAGCATTCGGTAGACCCAAAACTGGTTCCCACTCCTAGCACCCAAACAGGGCCTGGGTTCCAAGAGCTTCTCTCCCTCTCTGCTCCCGACCCTCACCCTCTGAGCTTGTGGTCACCATAGGACTCTCACTTAAGAGCTCAGTGGCTGCTGGAACTTAAAGAAATCAGGGCGAGTGGGGCTCACAACCAGACAGAACTGGTTTCTCAGGCACTAACCCTTAAGAAGGTTACATTGGTCAATGCCATAGGAACAGCCTACAAACAAACCTTATCAGCCAATGTCAAGACAAACACCACAGGAATTCAATTGTTCAGACTAGGCTCAGTCCCTGGGGGAGGCCCTTAAAGGAAAAGTTGCTGCTACCATTACAGGGGTGGGGGGTAGGGGAAGCAGAGGCAGGCAGATCTCTGAGTTTGAGGCCAACCTGGTCTACAGAGCAAGTTCTAGGACACCCAGGACTGTTACACAAAGATGCCCTCTTGGAGAGGGGGGAGGGGGAGTTTACAGATGAGAATGTGGACTAGACTCTCAAGGCAGAACCTAGGCCTGGAGTTTAGTAAAGAAAGCACTGGCTGTGACTTGTCTCCTCAGAAGCTATTTAAACTTTAAAAACCAGTGAATAGTTAAAATATTCTGCTTTGCATGAACTATAATTAAGTCCAATTACCCAGAGAATGTGTACGTGGCAGCAATGTAAATGAAATTTTCATAGTACAACTGTCGGTTATTCTGGAAGTCGTTCATGTTGCAGCTGATCTCCGAGGAGCCTGCCCCCTTAACAGTCAACGTGATGAAGGGTGGGAGGGTGGGCTCATCCCAGGCATAATCCAGTGATGTCATGGGCTTCACTTCAGTCCGCAGCCTGGGTTCAGCTACACCATGCTGAGTGAAGACAACAGGAACCTAGAGGGCAGAGGACTTTGTTCAGGGCAGTTTCCTGGAAAGTAAGCCAGCCAGCCCGAGGTGGACGCTCCCATCACCCCAGATGAATACTCCACAGGGAATAGTGACCAATGAGGGGACAAGGTTTTTGTAACTATCTTAGGGAATTCAAAAGACCCATTGCTGAAAGGCAAGGACCAGAGGCAACCAGAAACAGAGTGCCTGGCAGCTCAAACTGCTACTGCAGCTCCAGGAAATACCATACGTGAACTTTGTAGGTGCCGATACATAATACACACACATAAATAAAAATGCAAAAACAATCAATCTTAAGACACTTTGCCAAAATATCCAAGGCAGCAATTCCATTGCTCCAATGTTGTCTTTACTACCCTCGCTCCCTGTGAATGTCTGAATACGGAAAGAATGGGGATCTGGACAGTGGTTCTAAAAAGTCTTATATTCTAAGACACATAACTTGAAGGAGTAATTTAAAATGGAATCTTATGGGTCAGGGAGATGGTTCAGCAGATAAAGGTACATGTTGCCAAACCTAATGACCTGAGCTTGATCCCCCAGGAACCACATACTAGAAGAAAACCAACACCTGAACCATGGTCTTTGGCCTTAACATGTCTGTGGTACTCACACAGTCAAACACACACTAATCTCATAATTTCCACTTAGCATTTAGGATTATAAAAATGTGCCAGGCTGTGATAGCTCATGCCTTTAATCCTGGCACTCAGGAGATAGAGGCAGGCAGATCTCTGCGAGTTTGAGGCGAACCTAGTCTACAAAAGTGAGTTCTAGAACAGGCTTCAAAGCTACAAAGAAACCCTGTCTCGAAAAACAAAAAACAAAACAAAACAACAACAACAAAATGCTAGCTGTAATTGAGCAACAGCAGTGGACCCACTCAGCTCTTCCTGAGCAGCCTGATCCCTTTCTCTGCCTGCACAGCATGTCTACAGGGAGCACTGTGACAACCAAATTCTTAGTCAAAAAGAAGTTTTGGAGACAGAAAGTTTACTTCAACCTGGATGAGGCAGCTTAGTGACCATCATAATTGGCAGACATGGCTGGAAATATGGATCAGTGGTTAAAGCTCTTGTTCTTACAGAGGACCTGGGTTCGATTCCCAGCACCGACATGATGGCTCACAATCATCCATAACTATAGTTCCAGGGAATCTAATGCCCTCTTCTCTCTCTGAAGACACCAGGCATACATGGTGCACACATATACATGCAGACAAAATGCTCAGACACATGAAATAAATTAGGACATTTAAAAATAATAATACCAGCTGAAACACCTCTTCAGAGTTTGGGTTTCAGGGTCACAGAGCTTTAGTGAGTGTTGTGTGTGCACTGCACCATAGTCTTCCACCCTGCCCCATGTGAGCAGCCAGCCCTTAAGAGTGCGTGGTACCTTGGAAAAGTTGTCAATTCTGAAAGGAGGTGGTAACTGGTCTGTGTCACTAAAGGAGATCCTGTATGTAGCTCCTCGGAGAGTAATTTCCACTCGGAGAAAGAAGCATTTTCCCAGGGTATCCCTGCAAAACAAGGAGCAAAGGCCACATTGAAAGAGGACAGCTGAAGAAACGGCTGGGTGGAGAGAGCTGCAACTCTGGTTCCGGGGGTCTGATGTCTTCTGAGCTCCGAGGGTATCAGGAACCCATTCAATACATTAACATGCATGCATTCAAATACTCATGCACATAAAACTAAAATAAATCTTAAATAAAAATAAAAAAGTGGGGGGGACAGACTATGGTCCCTTGGCTCCTCAGTCACAACACTGTGCGCACATATACAAGAATGCTGGCAGCTGCAGCCCACTGCATAGTCCCTGAGCAAACTTAGGAAGTAGGAGGACTAGGGAGATGGCTCGGCAGGTAGGAGACATATGGCTTGTGAAGGACCAGAGCTCAGTCCCAACACCTACATCAGGAGGCTCACAACCACCTATAATTCCAGGTCCAGGGGATCTAACGACTACTTCGGGTCTCCTCAGACACGAGCAATCACACCACACATACCCACCCACACAGAAACACACATGCGTGCACATAATTAAAGTTTTAACTTAGAAAGTTGAAACTGATAACAGGAAAGAAAAAAAAGATGATTTCCTAATCATCTCCTCAGGTGATATTCTTTTACAAAGACCTGTAAAAGGAAAGAATATAGTTCAGACATTCAAGGTCATTCTCAGGTACACACTGACTTCTAGGCCAGCCTGGGCTACATGAGACCCTGGGGAAAGAAGCACATGTGTTCTATTTTGTGTTAACGAGCACTGTATTTAGATATATTAACTAGAGGAAAGAAGAACCTTGTTTTTACAGAAGAATATCAATTTAAAAAAATGAAGAAATTTTTAAAAATCACCATTTCCAATCCCTGACATAACAAATAATTCCAGTTTTGTAAATAGTTTGGGGACACAGAATATTGGACTGCCAATGCTGCCTCATTGGATTAGTCCTCTTCATGAAGATGAAAAAGTGATTTTTGCAGCAGAGAAAGCAGGTGGGCACCACAAAAGCCAACTGATGATCAAACCACACTAGTAACAAGATCAATGTGCCACAGCCCTTCTGATGCGACTCTAGGGGAAACACGCATGGCATAAGAAGAGGAACTATTCACACAAAGGGCTGACCTGACCTATACACAAGACACTGGCATCCAAATGCAGAAAAAAGCACATCCTACAAGACCACAGCAGCAGCTGGCAAACAAACACCACTGGCTCACAGCCAAGAAGAGAAGCTGGGTCGGCTCTCCACTGCAGCACATAAAAGCATCTGCAGCTGCATCGGACAAGTGACCGCTGATGGGACCCCAGCTCAGAGAGAATGGACTGCGGTGAAGGAAAGCATGCCAGTTCACCCAGGCTGTGACAGAGACTGCACTGTGCTCTACTAAATTCCTTGTGTGTGTATTAATGGTATCATAGTTATGGTATTACTATTTGTTTTAAAAGCAAAGGTATTTCCCTAGATACATATGATACCATTGTTTGTGGTAGGTGCTGGATTTAATACAGCTCAAGTATCACAATGACCTGGACTTTCTTTCCGATGGTTCAGCAAAGTGCGCTCAGATGTGCTCAACCCCCAGAGCAGGTGTGGGAAAGAGGGAGGGACAGAAGTGGGGAGGTGTGAGATGGAAGAGGTTCCCTGTACTGCTCTTGGGACTTCTCATTCAAACTGTTTCCAGATGAAAAATTAGAGAAAGGAAAAGCAATGGGTGGCACCGGTCACTCGGTAGCTTAGATTACACACTGAAGCCATTTTTAAAGGATTAACACTAGGCATACAGTCACCACTTTCCCTTTTTACCCCACCCTCACCTTTATAAAGTAATCAACTTTAATCCCAACATAATGAATGGCTCCCAACAGCATGTTTTTAGCAGAAATAGAAAAAAAAATAAAATTCCTATGGATCTCAAGAATTCTGAACAAAAGAGCCACCAAAACGAAACTGAAGGTCTCCCATGGCCTCACTTCAAAAGGTACTATGAAGCTACAGCAACCAATACTAGTACTAGGCATGCAGACAGGCCAGTGAATGAGCAGGAAGCCCAGAAACAAACCCTTGTGTGTAGAGCCAAATGCCTTCCAACAACCAACACCACTGGAGAAGCAGAACATCCACATGCCAAGAAGTGGCTCCTCCCAGTTACACCACACACAAGGGTTAACTCAAAGCAGACCAGACCCAAAAGAGCTGAGATTATAAAACCCTTAAGCAAACAAAGGAAAACAGGCTCATGGCACTGGATTTGACAACAGTTTCTGTGATGCATTATCAAAAGCAACCAAAGAACCAATAAACTGGATTCAACAACAAAGAGATTATCATAGAAGGCAATCAGCAGCATGAAAGGAGATGAGTAGATTTGCAAATCACATACCTGGTTGGGGCTAACATCCAAAAGAACAACAACCAGCTCAAATAACCCAATACAAAAGTGGGCAAGGATCCGATGAAGACAAACAGGCACAGGAAATGATCATTAGAGAACTGTGAGCCAGTGCCATAGTGAGGGCCGGGGCTGAGCTCAGGAGCAAAGTACCTGCGGCCATTTATGAGAACTTGGGGGCTCAAAACCCAGTAGCCCAGAGACAGCCCACAGTGAGATTCCCTGCTCACTGTTACTGAAATAGCTACTGCAGACATCACCAACAGCAAATGCTAAGTATTGGTAAAGCTGTGGAGAAACTGTAGCCCCTGGGCACAGCTCACAGGAAAATAAAATGCTATAATCCTAACAAAACACAACATAGCACACACTAGAAAGAATAAAAATGATAAAGCCAATGACTTATACCTGTGACCTATGTCTGCAATCCTGGCCACTGAGGAGGCTGAATTGGGGAGACTGTTGGAGTTCCCTGTTCAAGACTATACTAGACAACACAGTAAGACCTTGTATTAAAGAAAAAATTAGAAATAAAACAGCTGGGCATGTTGGCACACATCTTTAATTCAAAAACTCAGAAAGCATTGGGGGAAACAGATCTATGAGTTCAAGGTCAGCCTAGTCTATCTAGGAAATTTCAGGCAGGCCAAGGCTGCAGAGAAGACCTATCTCAAAAAACAAATAAATTTTAAAAAATCATATTATCCAACAATTATATTCCTGGGTCTACACACAAAAGAGTTGAAACCAAGGTCTGGAGTGCACATGTGCACACCTGTGTTCACAGTAGGAACCAAAAGGTGGAAGCATCATTAGATGGACAAACAAAATGGGAACAGACATGAGATGCTATTTAGCTTTAAAAAGGAAGGAAATGCTGACCCATGCCACATGGATAAACTTAAAGATATTATCCTAAGTAAAATAAGATAGTCATGAAAAGATGAGTATTGTACATCACCACTCATATCTTGTTGAGTAATCAAATTTCTAGATACACCATGTAGAATGGGTACTGCCAAGACTGGGGCAAGGGAAACAGGGAGTTAGTAATTTAATTGGTGTAGAGTCTGAGTTTTACAGGACATGCTCTAGGCTCTGTGTGCATCGATATGAATGTGCGCTGGCTGCTCAAGAGTGTGCAGCAATGTGTGCACTGGCTAGTCAAGGCGGGGTGGTGAGGGAGAGTCACAAAGGATCCCATGTTTATAGAGAAACATTAGGAAAACCAGGAATGTTAAACATAGAGGGTTGTTCCCTCAAAAGGAGGGATGCATAATCTGTTATTTACCTTGAAAGCTGGGGACTGATATAGTTAGTAGCCTGGTGACCTTTGCACTATCTGTGAGGCTGAGACCACACTGGATCCCCCACCAATCTTGCCAATCCACAGAACCCATCTTTATGGAAGATGTCACGCTCTTTACAGAGTTTCAGTATAGTCATATATTAAGTTTTATTGTCCAAATGGACTGAGTTAATTATCACCAGGAAAATTTTCAAGAAATTGTGCTATGCTTAAATATGCCTAAAATAAACTACTTGGAAGTAGTCTGAACTAACACCAGCTAAGTCGTATTGAACAGAACAACCTTCTCACCTCCCACTCTGCTGGTTTAGGGGTTGCAGAGACCCCTGCATGTGTGTGGCAATGAGAATATGCACTGGCTATTCGAGGGCACGATCAATAAAGGTGATCACTGTAGCCAAGAAGTTTAAAGTCAGGCTGGACAACCAAGCAAAAAAAACTTCAGTCTCAAGAAAACAAAACCAACAAAACCCTAAAAACTGTTGTTGATGGGGCTAAGAATGTGTTCAATGGCAATACCTGCTTAGCATGTAGAAAGCCCAAGATTCAATTGCAAAAAAAAAAAAATAACAACAATAACAATAAAGCATTTGATGAAACAGGAAGGAAATTAAGTCATCCTGAGCTAGCTGAGGCTGAATTCGGTTGATTTTTCTAACAAGGACCTGAGGTTCACTGGATTGAGCAAAGAAGATATGTTTAGATTTGTCAACTTGACACAACCAAAAATCACCTGGGAAGAAAGTCTGATTGATGGATTGTCTCACATTGGGTTGGTCTGAGGCTCTGTCAGGGGCTGTCTTAATTTAGTTAATCAATATGAGAAGACCTAATCCATGGTGGTAGCACCATTCCCTAGGCAAAGTATCCTGAGCTGTATGACATTGGGGAAATGGAGCAAAGTACATTTAATAAACAAGTGAGCACAAATGTATTCATTTCTTTCTCTCTACTCATGACCGTGAATATGTGACTAGCCATTTGAGGTGGCAGTCTTGACTCCTCCACTATATTGGATTATAAACTGAAAGTATAAACTGAAATAAACCCCTTTCTCCCCCAAGTTGGTTTTTTTTTTTTTTTGGTGGTTGTGGGAGGGTATCAGGATATTTTATCATGGTAAAAGAAATGAAACAAGACAGAAAAACATCAGATAAGAGAAGAACATTCAAATGCAAAGAATAAACAAGAACAGTTACCACCAGTAGCACCACCTGAACACAGACAGCAACAGAGTTTAAGGCAGGCACTCTGGACTTCACACGCCGTAAGACCAGAGAACTGTATTCATCACTTAAAGCTGCTAACATCTTCTATAACTCATCTGATCAAAATGCTACCATTTCCTTGGGATTTTGCAAGTTCTGAGAACTCAATTTGATTGAGCTCGATCAAGCCTCAAACTCACCTCATGTTGATATGGAAGGAATTATTCTTGTTGACTTCAAAGCCTCCAGACCAAATGCAATTGGGAACATCCATCAGTCTGACACACAACAGCTGGTCGTAGTCATTGCGTGGCCAGTGAAACACCACACTGGAACCAGGCAAGGTGGAAATGTAGCCATTGGGGTTGGCTGTTCCCTAAAACACACAGATCAGGGCTTTAGTCACATTACTCAAAACCTGAGCAAGTCACGTACAATTCTTGCTGAATCCCTACTCTCGGCCTTATCCTACACAAAAGCTGCTGGGTCACTCACGTCATAAAACACAGTCTTGATGAGAAGCGAGTCTCAATTTTAAAAACTCCCCGTTAAAAAACAAGCTCTGGCCAGTCTTCAAAGCAAACTGCTTACCTGTCCCCGGGCAAATTCCCTTTGTGCAAATGCAAGCTTGTGAGAAGATTTATTATCCAACAGGTAACGGGGAGCAAAGATGACCATACAAGTGTCAATATAGCGACCTCGGCCTTTCTTGACATCAATACCTACAAACAACAAGAACCATTTCAGTGATTAATCATGACCAAAATTCTTGGTCTGACAAAAATAAGTAGCCTTCATAATTCCTTAGTTCCTGTGAGCAACCACGTATGTCATCTGGAGCAGGTATGAAGCCCTTCAAGAATGGAATAGAAATATTAGCTCCTCACAATGCATTACTCCTTATACCCACTTAGGCTTTAGAAAGTCCTGGGGGTGGGTGGCGACATGGCTCAGTGAATGAAGACAACTTGATTTTGATTCCTCAAACCCACATTGCTCACTCCTATAAGTTGTCCCCTGACCTCTACACATGTACCATGGCACACATGCATGCATACAAAAAAATAAGTAAATGTTTTAAAAATCTCAGAGTTTCCCCTATATACACAACTATAATAACAGCTAAGACACATGGATGTTTTGGTCACACATAGCTTAGTTTTCTGTTTATGAAACTAATCACTCCACGCTACAATGACGCTTATACTTAGGACCCAAACTTCCCCCAGAGACCTGCCTTTGTCAAAGGATAAATGGAAACCTCAGACTACTTAGTTGGATTATATACCAACCTGAACTCAATTAAGTACTCTATCTAGTAATTTTACTCATAATTTTAGTCTACTATCCAATAATCTAACTCATACATAATGCTAGGATTTATTTATTCATTAAAAAATAGGTCTTCCCCACTTACTACAAACTGGAAACACACACACATTCGTAAAACACCCAGTGAGAAAGAAATCTCAAACCAACTAGTTTCACATAAAGACAAATGAAGTCACACTAAGTCACCTTGTAAAATCTGATGACAATTTAAAAAACTACAACACTCAGTGGGATGACTCACTCATTCGCTATGACAATAAATACAGGAAATAAGTTCAAAGCTCTGTGCTGAGTTCTGGATATACAATAATTAAAAATTATACCCAAAGTAATAAAAAAAAGCAGTCCTAATACTTATTGACCCCTTCATACAGGTTAGGCCTCTGTGTGACTTTACACTTAATTCTCACAACATCCCTCTGGAATAAGGATATTAATCACTTCTACTGCACTAAGGCATGGGAAGTGAAGTCACGTGATCTAGGTCATGCAGCTACAGACAAGGCTAGGGGGTCAGCCCACGCACCTGGTGAGAGCCAGCACCCCGCCAAGTTACAGGTACCAACCTACTGACCCCTAACGTACTTCAACTGGCTTGAGAGGTCAGCTGAGATTTAAAAAAAAAAAAAAAATCTGAGCAGTCTCTAGAGACTGTCTCTGGAATTCTTACCTAAGAAATACCACATGTCTCAAGGGTGATGGGACACCCCACACACACTTTTCTTCTGGGACAAGAAGAAAAGCTTAAGTTGCCAGAAACTAACAGTGTCAGAATCAGCAGATCTTACTAATAAGAAATCCACTTCAAAAGCTGTGCTTAATATGGAAGCACACAGAGTCACCCAGAGCAGCACAGACACCCTACTTTTGGAAAAAGGTGATCTTTATATTTCCCTTCTATCCTAGTTTACACCCTGGCAGACCCCAATGAATCGAGCTGAAATCAAAATACACAAAATCCTTCTTTTTTCAAGGTGCATGTCCCAGCTTTTCTGCTGAGGATAGTGCTATAAACATTCCAAGAGGAGGTTGTTTGTATGCACTAGGAGAGTTCCCGGATTGCCTTGACAACACACACACACACAAATGTCACAAAGCCGAGGACTTTTAAGATCCTATCTTGGCCATTCCTTTTGTCCCTTCACTTGGAAGAAGGACAGAACTCAGATGACAGGCCTGTGAGGAACACAGGTTTACAGACACTGCAAGGTTACACATGTGTTCACAATTTACACCTGCATCCACAACTACACACGCATGCACATCAGTGCTCCACTTGCTTGTCTGCCACAACTCTGTGGCTCTCAGCAAGAGTTGTGCTAAAAGAAGTAAGTAACTTTGAGCCAGGTAGTGATGCGCACATCTTTAATCACAGCACTCAGAGACAGAGGCAGGCGGATCTCTGTGAGTTCAAGGCCAGCCTGATCTACAAAAGCTAGTTCCAGGACAGGCTCCGAAACTACAGAGAAACCCTGTCATGAAAAGCAAAACAAAAAAGAAGAAGAAGAGGAAGAGGAAGAGGAAGAAGAAGAAGAAGAAGAAGAAGAAGAAGAAGAAGAAGAAGAAGAAGAAGAAGAAGAAGAAGACGACGACGACGACGACGACGACGATGACTATTTCTCTCCCTTCCCTATTCTGTCGGAAATATAGCTTCAGCTAACCTGGGTAGCTTGTTTTGGAAAACAAATTATGCACAAGCCGGGCCAGCAGAAGGCCCCGCCCACTCGAGAGGTGAAGACAAATGTGAGTAGAATACTCTCTTAGCTCAAATAAAGCTGGTTCCTTTGAGAAATTTTTATGTCCACTGTAAGGAAGAAGTTTGAATGGGAGTATGAACACAAACACAGGATGGGAGCATGAAACAAATCCAGGTTAAATTATCTGAAAAGGAAACTAAGCTTGGACAATTCTTCTGTTAAGAAATCCTCAAGCAGGGCAGCCAAGCTGACTCAGCAGCTAAAGGCACTTGCCTCTAAGACTGATAACCTCAGTTCAATTCCCATGATCTGCAGGATGAAAGGAAAGAATCAGCTCAAGCACACTGTCTTCTGCATGTGCATACCTGTGCACAACACATGTGCACATACGCACACACATGTAAACATTCACACACACACACACACACACACACTAATTGAATACTTTTTAAAAAGAACTCAAGACTAAGCTACCCCATTCTCTGTAGGGTTCAGGGTAAATTTGTACCATCATGGTTCTTCCTCCTACAACATGACTGTCTAGCCAACACCAACACTGTACGACATTCTAGCGAATCCTGCAACCTCTTCTGGCCTCCTTGGGCAGGACCCAGGACCAGGCAGTTTTAGGCAAAACATGGCTGTAAAGTCCCTGGAAATGATTTACTTCAAGGTCACAGTGCTAACATTTAAAACATGGGGAATACTTAAATCTAATTGACCCTGAGCCTTTAGGAAATGCTGCACATGTCTCAACTGGCTCTGAGGGACATGGGTATAGAATCTTCCCTGACACACCCAGGAAGACGAGTAGGGGGCCTGGCATCCCCAAGTACATCTTACTGTATTTCTTGCCTCAAATTCACACAGCACTGTCCTCTTACCTCTGCCACAGGCCTCCCATCCACATCTGGACTGTCACTCAAGCTCTCTACTTCAGCCCAGGGGAAGCCTTCTTACCTGCTCGTGGTTTCTAAGTTTGAATTAATGTGTGGGAACAGTATAGGACGAGAGTGCTCTAAGTGTTTCTATTATTCTCCTGAAAATAGATATTAATCTAGCATTCAGAGAAGAGATATAGGACCACTGTCAAATCAGAAAACCTGCACTTGCTGCCAGGCCAACATGCACGGCTAGTTTACTCATGCAGGCCACCCTCAGTCCCAAACATAACCCACCGATGTTGTAGATGAGCCCTGGGCGGTTTCCTTGCTGGATGACTTTCAAAGCTCGGACACCACTGCCACCATCCAGGGAGAAGCCCTGGCACCAGCCCGGCATGCCTTCTGGATGAATCCCTCTTCCAATTCTCATGGTGCAGCTGTAATGGGCAGAAGAGTAAATATGTACACATCCATCCACAACAGATTCCGAGTAAGGAAACACGGGGGATGCCACCCGCTTAGGTCTTTCACACTGACTCTCAACCCTACCTCCTGTGGACCCCTAGCACAGTGATACAATTCACTCCAGAGGCAGCGACAGCACAGCAGTGAGTGAAAGACTGAGAACTGCAGCTAAGCACTTTGGGAGGAAACGCTAGAATTCTCCATGAACCTATCACATGCTACAATCTCTACCATTTCCTTAAAATACGAAGATTCAAGAAACCCCCTGAGAACACACTGTAAAGCGAGGCAGCTGGGGAGCATCTTTCTGACAAGTATGATCACAATGGTAGAGCACTGGGGAGGGACTGGAGTCTCATCACAGAACCAAGACTCCAGGGTGTGTGTTCCAGCTCTGCCAGTAAAAAATAATGTGGCCTTGGGCAGTGCCTCAGTTTCCTCACAATAGTGTTTCCTCTCCTCCGTGAACCACTGGGAGCCAAGGAGAATGCAATGAGATGGTCTACAGGAAACCATTCAGGAAGTGTGACTTCCACATGTAAACCAAACCGTGGCAAATTCCAAGTCTTAGACCTCAGACTGCTGCCACGAGAGAAATGGCTGGATATATCCCATGTCTGGCTGCGTCTCCTCCAACAGCCAGAACTCTGACAAACTATAACCTTACACTAGAATCAGGCTGGCCATGATAAACACATCGTATCCACCGGAGTGCCCTGGGGGCCACCTCGCAGTGTCCACCAGAGAACACTGGGGCGCATTCCTGTGAGGTTTCACCAGTGCCCTACAGATGGAGGTGAGAACTATATAGGACACGCCCATTTATCTTTAGATTGGGGCTGTAAACTCCTGAGGAAAACTGAGTGCCAAAACCAACAAAAGTGAATTAATGTCCCTACATGCCTTAAAAAGACACCTCGCTTAACCTCACAAGTGCTCTCCCACCCAGACCTCCATGAATTTTAAGATGGAGCAACAGCACACTTGGGGTCTCAAAACCTCACACAAACAATCTCAGCGGGATTCTCAGGCTGAAGACTCCACCGAGGACAGCCCTTCTCCTCCCTAATCCACTCCTCTCCAGGTCTCAAAGCTGCTAACAGAGAAAAATGGCAGTAAACAGAGGAGGATGCCTAATTTCTCTTCCCTTGCACAGTTACAAATAATAGTCCTACTTCAATAAAATAAAACTACCTTTCATTGCAAACTCACAAATGGTTTATTCTCAAATAAATGGTTTAGTATCAAGTAACATATAACTTGGGGTTTAAAAAAAAAAAAAGAATCCCATTAAGTCAGGGCTCCACTGCGGCCAAGTCAGGCCTGTGGCTTACAGGACAGTGCTACGTACACAGGAAGATGCTAGCCTTGCTGATTTCTCCCCCACTAGCTTTCTGAACCTCCCATCCATAGTCACACTCACAGGTTTGGCTGCTCTTTGTCAGCATAGCAGAAGAGGAGAGGGCTCAGGCTCCGGGCCAACTCATGCTCCTCAAACTGGCCTGCAGCATCTGTCTTTGCATTGTCCTGTCTGAAGATCAGTGGTAACCCTTTAGGAAGGAGGGAAAAGTTTATAACGTTCCCACCCAGTCTCCCCAGGAAATATGCAAACAGCAAAATGGGGAAACCACCTTGAGGGAAGCAGGGAAGGGAGTTCCAGCCCACTGTCAGCAGAAACCTAAATGGGATGCTTGACTATGGGCAGATCGGACTGCTGAAGTAATGTCTGCACTGGCTCCAGTTAGTCAGCTGACAAAGGCATCCAAACACCCACGTCAAAGGTCTACCTGGACGGTCTCCGGGTATACCTGTTTTGTTGATTAGCCAATATGGCGCAGAAATGAAGATCTTTAAGGACCCTTCTGCACGACATGCAATGCGGATGGTGAGGTTGAGCTGCCGCCGGTTGACGTCATAGAGTCGCATTCTGACCATGTAGTTCTGGGTCCCAGGAGGGATGAGCAATTCTTTACAGAGTGGGAAGTTCTCCAGTGACACCCCTAAAGGTACAAGACATTGACTTTCTGGACTTGCACTTGAGTTTGTCAAAAATGGCCAATAAACTAAACTGGAGTCCTTTTTAGAGAAATCACTGAGATCTATGTGGTAGAAACCTCAAGGCCACTTTCATCTCGTTGGATAGGAATAAATATGAAGCAAACCAGAGCCCAAAAGACACATTAGTGTCTGTGTTGTAGAATATTATTTTAACTAGGCAAAGGTGTGTTACATTTGTTTATGCTGCAGAATATTACTTTAGCTGTGTAAAGGTGTGTTACTTTTATTTATGCTGCATTTGTTTAATTATGTAAAGATAATGTTGCATTTTTCCACCTTGCCTGCCTAAAGCACCTGACTGCCCTAATAAAAACCTGAACAGTTAATAGCTAGGCAAGAGAAAGGATGGGTGGGGCTGGTGGGCAGACAGAATAAATAGAAAGAGAAATGTAGGCTCAAACAGAAGAGGAGGAAGGAAGGGGAGTGGGAAAAAATACATAGTTCAATTAAAAAAGAGAGAGAAGGAAACAAAGAGGGACATGTGCAGGGCAAGAAGCCAGGCAGATGCCACCAGCCATAGAGAGGCAAAGAAAGTAAGATATACAGAAGCATGTAAAAAGCCCCAAGGCAAAGGGTACAAACAGAAAGTTAAAAGAGCTAGTCAGAAACAAGTTAGGCTAAGATCCACCTGCCTCTGTCCCTCCCAAGTGCTGAGATTAAAGGTGTGCACCACCACCTCCTGAAGCTTACTATTCCAATCCTAGAGTTCCCTGAAGGCCCCAATAAAGTTATGGTTAGTGACGCCTGCTTGGGGTTTGAAATGCAGCTATTCTCTACCCTGACCCTTACAAAAGAAAGTTAAGGAGCAATAAACATTGCAACCTCGGGTCAAGTAAGTGCTGCTATAAGGATTACATGAGGGCACAGGCAAAGAGCCTGACTTCTGACATTTGCCTCCCATTCTACAGCTACGAATACGCACAGCTGAAAAGATGCAATTACTCCCTGTACCCATGCACAAGAACAAGGGATCTGTTGACTGCTGCCTGGCGAAGTCCTTGGCTCTGAGTCGATTCACTGAGATATCTCATGCAACTTTCTTTCTCCAAGGGGCTCAGAATGCTCACAAAATACTCCCTGGTATTTTTCATGGTGTTACTATAAATGATGCTAGGGGCAGCCTTACCCAGTTCGATATTCTGGGACGTATCAGCCGTGGGGAGGGCTGCCTCTTTGCCAGGTTTCAGGGTCCCATTAATTGGCATTCCTTTCACGTAGAAGTCAAGCTCACAGGGCAACAAGTTGCAGATGACCACTGTTGGTAGGAGATATATGGTATGCCCAGGCTGTCTGAAAATCTGTTTTGCACTGTCAGAAAATATGTTTGAGGGCATGTAATCTGGATAATTCTCTTTCTTTATGGCTACACAAAACCTGTGAAGACAAAACAGTATGAAAAAATGTCAGCCTAAATTAAGAACTGCAATTTGTTTCTCCTTAGCCAAATAACGTTACAACAGTTCGGGTCAGCCAGATAGCTGCAACCTTTGATGAAAATACATGGACTGAGATGTGGCACACAGTAAAATGTATAGGTTTTGAATTCTGGGGCTTAACGGGCATCAGCCATTATATGCTCCAGTGTAACCATCACTCTATACAAGTTAAAGGCTAACAGGCATCGGCCATTATATGCTCCTGTGTAGTCATCACACCATACAAGTTAAGAACTAGTTTAGCCCCAAAGCCCCATCACTAAATTTCCAAACAGTATGTTCTCCCAGCCATTCGTTCAAGAAAGTTCTTTTATCAAACATGTCTGTTTTGAACTACATACAAATGGGGTCACATGGTACATACTACTCTTGTGTTGGGCTTTTTCTTGCTCAACAAAACTCACACATGTTGTGGTGTACATGGTATTTTAGTTTCATGCTACTGCTGTGATAATGCACTCTAACCAAAAGCACATTAAAGAAGGGAAGAATTGGCTCACTCTGGCTCACATACAGCCCAGGACTTCCCACTTGCCTAGGGACGGGGCCACCCACAGTGGGATGGGCCTTCTTCCATAAGTTAATAAAACAATCCCCCACAAATATACCCACAAGCCAATCTAATCTAGGTAATTCCTTAATTGAAGTTTGCAATTAAGATAACTCCAAGCAGTATCAAGTTAACAATCAAGGAAGAAATAAAAAAGACACCAATGATATTTGAAAAACATCATAAGGAATCGATATTATTTTGTTAAAATTACAATGTACATGCATGGCTTTGGTTTTGGTTTTGGGTAAGACAGGGATTCATGTAGCCCAAGCCAGCCTCAAGCTCATAATAAATCTGAGGATGACCTCAAACTCTTGATCCTCTTCTCTCCATGTCCCAACTACTAGGATTATAGATGTGTGCCTCTATGCCTGGCTTTACTAGCTTTCTTTCATTCTTTTATTAGCGTCTCAATGCTAAGTGGGTGGTTTTACATATTTTTATTTTCTCACAGAGCATTAAAAACTGTAGCTTTCCCATAGGAACTGCTTTTGCAGGATGCCCCATTTTTGACATGTCTTTATTATTACTGTTTTTACTGTTGTTGTTATATTCAAAATATTTTCTAATTTCCTTTGTAATTTCTCCTTTGACCCAAAGGTTATTTAGAAGTACAGTCTGATTCCCAAATATGGGAGGGTTGTCTAGGCACCTTATTGCCGTTGATTTGATTCAATTCTATTATCAGGATATGTATTCTGCATGATTTCAATTTTTAAATATTTATTGATCTTAATTTTATGGCCCAAGAGAAGGCCTCTCTTAAAGAATGTTCCACTAATACTTGAAAATAATATAGAATCTGGAATTACTGGGCAAGGCGCTCTCTGAGCAGATGCCAACTAAAACAAGCTGGTTGGCAGTGTGACGGAAATCTCAGATAGCTATTATTTCGCCAATTGTGATTCCATGTTTATTCATCTATTTCCCTTTAGTCACCCTACGACTGGCACATTTAGCCTAAGTGGCTAGAACTCTCCATACTACGTTTGTAGTAACTTTGTAAGTTTAAGCTAAATGAATGCCCATTTTTACTCTACAAAAAGTATAAAGAGGACCTCTCATCTGGATGGGGCTTCAAGTCTCTGAGAGCCTGAAGGCAGCAATCCACTGCCTCTTCCAACACTGAACTCGGGAAGACGCCTTCATATACTACAGAGGGAAACACAGGTTTAGATGGTGAGGCAATATTGTCAATGTGCTCAATAAAGTCAGCATCAGGTGTGAATCTTGACTTTAAAATTATTCCTGAGGAAAAACTCCAGGCCTGGGAGTTGGCTTCCCAATTTAGATTTGTTTTTTCTTCCCGATCTGTACTCTCTTCATACAGACACACAGATATGGCACCTGATCCGATGTGGCTACAGCCTCCGGTGGTTGTTCCCCCCACAAACTTAACTCAAGAACTTATAGAAGGAGAACTCAGGGTGTTAAACACAGAGGACTTGCTCAGGGTCTGCACAGATCCTGCAGGGGAAAAGCTAATGCCCAGGCACCCACCCTAGCAGCATACACACCTGAAGAACCGGCTTTTCTCTGTGTCCATAGAATGGCACTCTCGTTTGCTGCTGCTGACCTCTGCGGTCTTCACTACATTGGTCCAGTGAATGGGAGCCTTGCAGAAAAACACACCCAGTCCTTTGGGTCGGGCCTGCAGCCTCCAAGAAGTGAGGTGTAGAGGCACAGCAAATGAGTCCCCTGGCATGATAGCGGGAAGCACCACTGGTTCTGTCACAGAAATAAGGGTTTTAGCAGTTGCGGGAGATGGTCCCCACCTCAAGGCTTACTATGTATACTGACTGCATGGGGACAGACAGTCACAGTAACAGTAGAGAAGACCTAGTTCTACACCATCTGAACGTACTGTCAGGAGCTGAGGGACTGTCCAACCGTAGTTCCATTGGTGTCTCCAGTCTGTTCTTTACAATAAGGGCGGACCGGACCGTGATTACTTTCCTGGCACTGCCTTCCATTGTGACGGCAAACACCACCCGCACAGGTGGGAGCGAAGAGAACTGAGAAAGAGAGAAAGAAAATAACTGTGATTCTGGAAAAACACAGAGTTTGTGAATTCCAGAGTGTGAGAAGTCTGGAGGACTGTTGTTACCAAAGCTTTTCAGGGAGTTATTCTCCACCACAAACCAATTTCACCCTCTAAAGTGAACAAGCTGGCCATAAATATTGCTAAACATGAATACTGTTATAAAAGAGCCAGGACGGCTGGGTATGGTGGCACACACCTTCAATCCCAGAACTCTCAGGAGGCGGAGGCAGGTAGATCTCTGTGAGTTAAAGGCCAGCCTGGGGTCTACATAGTGAGTTACAGAATGCCTGGGCCTCTGTCATGAGACCTTGTCTCAAAACAACCACCCAACCTATATTAAAAAAATAAACAAATAAAAAGCAAGAGATAACTCAGTGGTTAAGAGCAGTGGCCATTGTTCCAAAGGACCCAGGTTCAATTCCCAGCACCCACATGGCAGCTCACAACCATCTGTAACCCCGGTTCTAGGAGACCTGCCCTCTTCTAGCCTCCTCAGGAACATGGCACACTTACATACGCACAAGCAAACACACATATGAAATACTTAAGAAAATAAATAAATCTTTTTTTAAATCATCAACTCTTAAAATGTCTATAAAATAATCTACTCAGATATAACACCACAAAGTATGTCCCAAAAGAAAACACCAAAGCTGGAGGTATTCGGGCTCAGCAGTAGGGTATTTGCGTAGCATGCAGGAGACCCTGGCTTCACTCCTTAGCTCTACAGAGAAAGGGAGGAAGGGAGGGCTAGGCCCAGGATTCCAGATATAAAGAACTTCAACTGAGATGATGCTAATAACCTATTCAACTTCCCAAATTTCCTGTGAATTGGTAAAAACAAAAACAGGCTGCAAGCTCTCATTAAAAAAGAAAAAAAAAAAAAAACTGTAGACAAGACTTGTTTTCAGCTGTCCTGAGGAAATAAGAACAGTCATCTGAAGCAGCTGAAATTAGAGACGCTGAGGTTAGACCCTGCAAGGCACTAACTGGTTTCCCTCGCGTGGCATCTTCCTCCCAAAGTGAGGCCGAGAAAGCATTCCTTGAACACTAACAAGGGGCTGGGTCCTACCCAGACACACACAGGGAGACAGAAAGAAGTTGCAGAGGTTTCGACCTGTCTGTGGGAAGTACAGTGCAGGAAAGTTCTGTCTGTTTGGGGGACGTTCCACAGGAGTGCATGACTTCTTTTTCTCAGTGTGACTTAACTGACCCTTCTGCTGACAGAAAAACTAGTATTGCGTTCAAGAACTTTAAAAATAAACTTCTTTCTTCACCTTAACCCTCCAGGTTCTGCTCCACAACCATGACTTGATTTCATTTGTTTTGCTTTTCATGTAGCTCAGGCTGACTTGGAAGTTAATGTGTACCCGAGGATGCTCTTGAGTTCCTGCCCCGACTCTCCCTCCCAAACACTAAGATTACAGGCATGTCCAACCTTACAAACGGGACACCAGGTTTAGACCCAGTGTGAGAGGGAAATGCTTCATCATTGCTGTTGGGTTGTATTTGCTGTCCTAAGTTCCTGTATGTTCACTTACATACAACACCGTCTACAAATGCCATACAAAAATATTTATTTAAGGATGACTTCCACGTGAGATACATTAAAGACGATTTTGAAAGCACAGCTCTTAGGACATACTGATGAGGCTTCTTTGCCACAGAAACATATGATAACACAGCCAAGTGCTTCGTTCTGCCAACTTTATTGCTATTAGAGCAAACTGTGTGAGAATCGTCCTAGTAAGCAAAAAAAAAAAAAAAAAAAACACAAAGACTTTGCTTCCAAACCAGAGTGCTGGAAAGTCCAAGTCAGACATCAAACCATCTTTTTGGAGTATTTTTGGATTTCTGGTTTGTTTTTGCTATCACTTTTATTTATGTGGATGTGTGTATCTCAGTGTTAGGGATGCCATGCATACCAACTTCAGGAGGCCAGAAGAAGGAACTGAATCCTCAGGGCTGGAGACACAGCAGCTGTGAGCTGCCTGACATAGTCCTGGGAACTGAACTCAGATCCCATGAGCCACCTCTCTAGCCCCCTTTCTGGAACTGAACTCAGATTCCATGAGCCACCTCTCTAGCCCCCTTTCTGGAACTGAACTTAGATCCCATGAGCCACCTCTCTAGCCCCTTTTCTGGAACTGAACTTAGATCCCATGAGCCACCTCTCTAGCCCCCTTTCTGGAGTGTTTTTAAGGAGCAAATTCTAGTCACAAATCACCATCAAAGCTCAAGCCTTCACTGGTCCAGTCCCCAAGGACCACACACCAGAGCTTCCAGGCCCACCTGAAACTACGGTGCCTGGGATCCACAGGCACAAGAAATCAAAAAGGAAAGCCTGGAGCATGTCATTCATATCACTTTTCATTGGTAGGAGGTCATCTAATGACTTGTATTTCCTTGCATGGCCTTTGGACCAAGCATAGGCAATACATAACTGAACCAGGGAAAACGTCTAGTTCAGGTGAGAAGGAAAGGGAGGCCTTGGAGGCACCATAATCCTCAGCTATGTGCACTAATTTAGGGGACCATGAGTAGGAAAAGGTAGGATGAGTGCCAGTCACACACAGGCCACAGAGCCCTTGACCATCAAGAAACACACAGCTATGCATAATCTCAGTGTGGCGCACACACTCAGTAAGCACAATGATGACAACAGAAAGATCATACTCACATAAACCTGGGGATGTATGATATTTGTTCTGCTGCTTGGGCTGCCAATCTAAGAGAGAGTCGCAGAGTCAGAGCGTCAGCACAGACCCACAACAGCAGGCGCAGTTACATCAGTGACAACCTAACTGCCTTGAGTGATGCCAAAACTACTTTCAGGCACAGTGTGTCTCAAGACAGCAGGCTATGTCATGAGCAGCAGGAAGGAAACAAAGGTCAGTCTACAAACATTTAACAGCTGTGAGCTTCCTCCAGCACCCAGCGATGCAATGGAAGGTATGTACAACGAGAGTCGGTCCTTTTACTGCCTGGCATGAATTTAGGCAGAAAAATAATCACAGGAGAAAAAATGGAGAGCTGTTTGCTCCCACTGAAGATAGGTGGGGTACCAGAGAAAGAGAAACAGAGAGACCCTAAAAATAAACACCCGTGGAATGGTATCTCTCATGAGGAAAGCTAGTATCTCTACAGTTTCTACCTCATCACTGGTGCCCATAAATAGTCATCTGCCCAACAAAACATGAATATGGCACCTGCATCACCTGGACACTGGCCTCTGCCTACACCAGCAACTAGGGAAGCTGTCTGCATCGTTCCCCAATGCCTCCATCCTTCCCCAATGCCCTGAAGCCCCAGGACCACATACCAGGGCAAAACTAAGGAGAGGACATATGAACTCACATGATCAGATAAAAAGCAACAATGGTCACCTCTGTACCTCATTGCCACACAGGATTTGGGACCTTAGAGTTAAAAGGATCACAGAAGAGTACTATAATATGAAAATGTATATAAATTATAAAACTTTATAATATACCAAAAACAGTCAAGATAGTTCACACCCTCTGACCGAACCACGCCCAGATCATGTGCTGTGTGGTCAGCCTTACGACGGTCACCCTGTACTGAGCCTGTAAAAATTCTTACCTTGTCTCTATCCCCTACACAATACACTATTTGCAACCATTTCCACAGCATTCATGGAACTAGGTACACCCTAGGTAGTCTAGAGATAATTCCCAGTTTACTGGAGAATAGGCATGGTCTGCATGCAAACACTATGCTGCCTAACACGGGGATTTGAGCACCTGAGAAGTGGGTGTGTGGAGGGCAGGTGCAGTCATGAAGCCCAGAGACACTGAGGGATCGTTGTATTCCAGTTTCCCAGACTGAAAGCAGCCAAGAAAGATATCTGCCTACATGAGAGAGCATGTTACTGCCAAATGTCCACCTTGTTTTCTTCTGATGTCAACCATGCCTGGCTTATCTGCATGTTGATTACTAACCCCTACCCTGAGTCAATAACCCAATGTCATCTTCTTAGAAATAGTGGAACAAAGCAATTCCCCGGAGCATGGTTACTACAAGCTGTGTGACAGTCTGGCCTGGCAGGGTGTGGCATAACACCACACAGCAGCCACTCACCGTAGAGGAAGAGGAATTTTTGTCTGGTGCTGCATACCGGAAGAAGGTCCCAACCTTGTCCACAGACACTGGACTCACTTGCTCCCAGCCATTGACTCGAACTTGCAGCTGATGGATGCGCAGGTCATGAGTATGTCTGTCAATCAGAACAGAAAGGGTCCAGTCTCAAAAAGGAAGGAAATTAGGAGCAGAGACTCCAATCTAATTTATTGTATAATGATGTAAATGCCAGCTGGCTAAATCTTCTCAGCACTAGCTAGTGAGCAAGGTCAAGAAGAGGGTTTAACAGGCTTTTTTGCTGGTGGCAAGTGGTGAGAAGTGACAGGCTTGAACCAAGGGGCATCTGCCCTCCTCTCATAAAAACCATGACATCTTGTATGCTTGCCAGATCTCTCCCATAAGCCCCTACTTAGCCTTCATGAGATAATGACGTCAGGGCTATCGGTGGAGTGGGACAGTCAAAGTATACTAGCCATTGAGTCACGCAACCACGCCCTTGGGGATGCATAAGCTTTCTCTTTATGGTTCCTTTGTTGGAAATTCTACTCCTCTCAGGAACGCATCCAGTCGTTTGGCTCGGACCCTACATAACCACAAGCAGGCCTGGGAGACAGAGCCCTTGGAGTTACAGAGCACAAGTGCTCAGCTGAAATTGGAGCAGAAGGCAGTGGGCAGAACAGAAGGAATGGGAGGAAATTGCACGTTTAATTCTATTTTAGATTTTGCCTAATTCAAGCCAGAAGGCTGAAATGGGGAACTGAACTTGAGGCTGACAGGAAGGGAGGAGGGCGGCATGGGGTACAGTGTGCCAAGGAGAAAATGCCAAAAAAGGCATTTATTTTGATGAGTTCAAGCAGCACAGTGGGTTACAGAACGTGGAAACCAAGATGGAAGTGACACCAAAGTCAGGCCCTGTCCAAGGCAAGAGGCAGGGCTTATTCAAAGTCACCATCAACAAGAGCCTCAGGAAGGACAGGACATCCTGGAAATCTGTCCAGCATAGTGATTCCACCCCCACCTCCATAAGACCCCCAGAGACCCAGACCTACATATGCAAAACCCTCGCCAGACAGGACTAGCCTGTGCAAACCTGCACAAGAGTGCTTTGTTGTGAAAGAGGTTTGCACAGAAGCAGGGGACTCAGGCCTGAGTGAAGGGACTCTTCCACTTCAGCTTGTCCCTGAAATCAGTCCGAGGCTCAAACACTAAACCTTCACCTATTTACATCCATGACAGCCTTCCCATTTAAAAATACAGTGTGATGCCTTGTTGGATATTCTATTATCTTGCAGGAAACAGGCTTAAAGCTTTCTTCCGTATTTGTGCCAACTCCTGTGGCTGGCTGCTGCAAGAGTGACCAGGCCAGTAGCGCCCCTTGATATTACACTGCATCCAATTGCTGCCTTACTCTTACTGCTCTGTATCCTGAGCCTATCTGCTTTGAGAACCTGTCTAGAATAGCACATCACCCCTACCCATGGAAACCTGGCCAGGATACAATGGATCTGAGTGTTAGGATGTATCTAGCCTTTTCCCAGACTCTGAAATACTTAGTTACCGCCTCACGCATTGAATGAATGGTAGTAGAAAGAAACAATTTTCCAGATGGCATGACAGGCTATATTTTAAGAGGAAACAATGACATCAAAGTATCTTTTCACAATAAAAACATTCAAGTCATGAATAAGTGAAAGACAAGACACCAGGGACAAACATTTACATCCATGTCATGTCTTTTACAAAAGAATAAACAGCCAATTTTTACCTGTGTCTTAACTTTCCTCTGGCTTCAAATTCAAAAGGAATCTCTTCACCAGTGAGGACTTCTCGCCACTCACTGACATTGTGGGCATCATCCAGAAAAGCTCCATTCCCTTCTGGAACCACCCCGGGACTCCCGCTGTGAGACAGTGCAGCCCTGGAATCAAATCAGATGACAGGTTGTCCCTCCTTCCTTGCTCTCCTGCTGAGCCACTGAGAAAAAGCGGTCTTCCTACAACTGACTGACTGCACTGGCATGACATAACCTGGTTGTTCTTTGTGACCCAAGAAGGTCAGTGACTTTGGCTACTTTGAGGCTCGGTTACAACTTCTCTGGCTGTTCGGAAATAGATTAAAGTAACGGTGAGCAGAGCAACACATACTTACTAGCTCAGCTGAGGAATGAGGGTGAATGTAAAGAAGTCTGTGCTACATGGCAAGCTTTAGGCCAGCCTGAGCTACCTAAGTGAGGCCCTGTTTCAATGTCTTTTAATTTAAAGAAAGTTCATTCGTGTATGCATGTGGTGTGAGAATGTGTGTGTTACATTATGCATTATGTGTATGTGGAGGTCAGAGGTCAACATCAGGTGTTCTCAGTGACTCTCCACCTCGTCAGTTCAGACTCTCTGTGAACCTGGAGCTCATCAGCCGGCTAACCTGGCTGGCTGTTCCTTGAGCTCCAAGGATCTCCGTCTTTACTTCTTAGTGCTGGGACAACAGGTACACTACTATGTCACGCATCTTACAAGGTGCGGGATCCAAACCTGCGTTCTCATGCTCACACAGCAAGAACTTCACTCGGCTGAGTCATCTTCCCAGCCCTACACATCAGGCGTTAGGCGCTTGCCTCACGAGCATGAGCATGGGAGTTTGATCACCAGAACCCATAGAAGAATCTGGGTATGGTGGTGCATGGATCCTAGCACTGAGGAGCAGGAGACAGGATCCTTAGGGCTGAGTGGCCAGCCAGCCTGGCCTAATCAATAAGCTGCAGGCCAATGGGAGACTCTTTGTCAAGGGAGCTAGATGCATTCCTGAGGGTGACATCCAAGGTTGCTCTCTGGCCTTTGCATACACACTCACATACATGCGTGAGCACGCATTCCTGAGGATGACATCCAAGGTTGCTCTCTGGCCTTTGCATACACACTCACATACATGCGTGAGCGCACACTCACCCACAGCCACACTCACACACATGCATCAAAAATAAAGAAAGAAACCTGTGAAAGCTGTCAGTATCCAGTCACCTGCTCCAGCAGTGAGTCTGGAACATGTAAACCAAGGCAAGACTTTCTAAGAGACCATGCTGGTGACCAGCAAGAATTTAACTGACATGAACTGGTAAACAGCAAAGTCTTAGCCAAGGTACCCTCATAGCTAGTGGAAGCAGAATGTCATTTCAAATCAGCTGACAGTCATTCAATTCTGCACTTCATGAAGCTGAAAAGCCCCCACCCTGGATTCAGAACATTGAGCCAACATCTAAGCAGGCAAAGTTGTCAGATAAGCTTTGTATTTAACTTAGGCAAGTTCTCATATGATCCTGAGTTCTCCCATGCTATCTGGGCCAAAGTGTGTTTTAGAGACAAAAACAAGAGTTCAGGAGTAGTGTTGGGTATTTCCAAAGCAGGCCCAGAGGAAAAACTTCAAATACTTAGTTTTGTGACCATATATAGCTTCTTTAAAGAGTGTGGCACCTAAGGAGACCTGGAATGACTTTTCTCTCCCCTGACTGTGAACCTAACGCACAGCAACAAGATGAGCACAGCCCCACCACCGCGCACTCGGAGCCCCCTTCTCTGTGGTCCTGTGCAGAAACAGAACTTCTACCACCAACTCAGGGCATGAGTTACTGACTCACGTACAAGCCCAGAGGCCTTGAGCAGGGGCCAGCCTTGCCCTGCCTGGCAGCTGAACGGAAGCTGCCAGGGAAGTAAGTGGCTCCAGAGACAAAAAGAAAGTCCCTTACCTGGTGGGTGTGGTAGTCAGGGTGGCAAACCACAGTGTGCATCCCGTGTGGTTCCGCAGAGCAAAGGGGACAAATGGCTGCCGGCGCTTGGGGGTTTTCACCTCTGCTGTGACAAACAAACAAAAAAGACTATTAATATCTACTGTGTCTTCATGACAGAAACCCTCCTCTGCCTGGGGACAGCACCCACAGCTGCCTCCTATGTGAAGATGGAAGTGAGAAAAGGGACTACAGGCTTGTTGACATGACAAACAGATGCTGCATGGATTTGCTGGCTACTGTGTGACCTCTCCCTCTCTCTCTCTCTCTCTCTCTCTCTCTCTCTCACACACACACACACACACACACACACACACACACACACACACACACACAGTTCCCACATCTTACATGAGTCTTAATGCTGAGAAGATGGTATCAAAACCTGACCTGGTTCTTAAAAAAAAGCCAAGATTGAAAGGCAACTCCTCCCAGTGCATTCTCAACACTAACCCTGGTGAAAGCCCCGTTTTCTCTTCTAGTGCTATCTTCAAGATCATGCTTTCTGAAAGCTTTTAAAATGAAATTTTAGCTCTCTCTTCTTTTTAGTGGGCACTATGTCTCTGCATGTATGTGCAGGCGTGCATGCAGAAGTTAGGGCTGACGTTCTCTTCCTCTTTCTTCATTTTATTACTTACTTATTTTGAGACAGGGCGTCACATGAATCTGGAGTTCACCGACTGACTGCCCGCCTGACCCCTCCTACACCAACACTAGGATTATGGACACATGCTACTGTGCTAAAACTCAGGTCCTCATGCTTACCCAGAAGAGCCAGTCCCCCAACATAGTTCCCTTTTTAACACAGCCAACCAGCTAGCTACTATAAGGCAGGCACCAAGGAGGCTGCAAAGGCAGCATTTCATACAGCTGTTTCACAAAACAACCGCTGATTGGGAACCTGTACAGAAACAACAACTACCAGAAAATGACGTAACCAAATTCTAGGGAGAGGTGAACTGGTTCTCAACACTGATAACTGTCAGAAGGCACTCCAATGTTCTCAGGACCCTTCTGTGGTCCACTCTGACCAAGGCTTCAATAACCATACAAACTAAGTGGGAGCCGGCGGCAGGAACTACCAGGCAGTGACAATCCATGTTAGGAAGGCAGCTGGCTGGGAGCTCATAGCACATGGACACTGATGACCACAGCAGGCCCCAGGGTTCAGCCATCACTTTTGTTTATCCTGAAAGCACAACGTTGGTGGAGGTGATGGGGGACACATCTCAAGGGACAGCAAATGCTAGCAGTGAAGAACCAGTGAAGTTGAAATTATTTTATAAGGCCACATGCTTCCCACAGACAAGAGCAAGAAGATAAACCACACCTGTACAGCCATGATGACCACAACCAGTCCAGCCATAACAATTATCAGCCTATTTATTAAGAATCCATTATATTAAGAGTTCATCACGTTCTCTGGTGCTTGCATTGTGACAGCTTTACAAAGTGGGGGGGGGGGCATGATGACTGCCAAACAGGCAAATGCAGGTTAACACAGGTTCTCTCTGGACAGTCGAAACTCAGCAGGCCCTACAACAGTCATCTGTGAACGATAAGAGCAGTCCAGAGCAGTGGTTGTCAATCTGTGGGTCAAGACCCACTCTGGAAAACCTCTATCTCCAAATTATTCACATTAAAATTCATAACAGTAAAAAAATTATAGTTATAGAGTAGCAACAAAATAATTTTATGTTTAGGGATCACCACAACACGAGAAACTGTACTAAAGGGCATGGGAAAGGTTGAGAACCACTGGTCCAGAGGGTGCTCCAGTCCCGCATCATGTGGGGATACTGCTAAGGATAATGTTTGCCTACTACTGTGCCCACTTCCATCCCAGTGACCTCATTTGGTTCCCTAGGTACTCCCCCAAGTAAAAGATAAAGTTATGAGGCTGCAGCAAAAGTTTTCCAAAGGATAAACAGTGCTCAGTCGGGGAGGAGCCTCCCGACATGCAAGCAAGGAGAGCGCCTTCATTACAGTAGACAAGGGCCAAGGATGTGCCTTTCCACCCCACTGTGAACCAGACTGAAAGTTTCCTTGTGCAAATCATGCTCTGAAAGAGCAGGTAGCAGATTGGCTATGACCACTTTGAAATAATAGGCTCAAGATCTAGAAATCCATATAGAAAGCGATCTACACGCCTACTGCTGTGGAATTAGATGACATGAGAGAAGCCGTGTACAGGACACCATGTTTTATGTGCTGATCAGACCTAATAACAGAGGCTGAAAGCCCACAGAGAACACACAAATCCTAGCACTGCATCAGCATCCAATCATCTGTGTCCTTGCCTTTGGCACAGTATCAAGAAAAAAACTCCCAAATCCATCAAAGAGAACATTATTTCCTGATGGCCTCAAAAAATCTGCCTCTAGTGAGCGAATCCGATTTCTTCAGAGGCTGAGAAGCCTCAAGCTCCTCACATCCAAGTTTAGTATCAAACTAGCTGAGGAAATTCCTACCCCTCTGTACATCTTTCCCAGAGTAATTGGCCATTCTAAGGAGTGGGATTTTTATGCTACATAGCAACTCAGCTACCAGAAAGGGCCTGCTTTGTGGATCATAATAAAGACACTGAAGCCCCATATCTGATGCTAACTAGTGACAACAGGGAAGGCAAATTCCTGTGCTGTCCATAAGAGTCTGTCACATTGGCATCAGGGGAATAGTGCTCAGTGTTTGCCTCAATGACGAAGTCATCCTGGAAAGCCCAACAGTGGGAATTCAGAATGAATGAAGAAGGGAGGCCTCTCTCAAAGACCCATCTCAGCTGAGCATTCTAAAAAACAAAATACGCTGATCAAATCTTTCCCTTTCTTTTGACAGGGTCTTGCTAAATAGTCATGGCTAGCCTGGAAATTATGATCCTCCTGCCTCACCTCCCAAGTGCTGGGATTACAGATGTGGACCACCAAACCCAGCTCAAATGCCTTTTAAAATAAGATTTATCACAAATGTACAGTAAGATGAACAGTACTCATTAACACAAAGGAAGAAAGGCAGCTTGGTGATGCAAACGGTGGCATTTCTTTCTGCTCTCGCTCACCAGTCAATTCTCCAGGCACATTCTCTTTCCTATCTCCTAAGTACATAAATTCCTTTGTAAAGAAATGAAAGTTTCTATCCAAGCAATTTGTTGGGAAATACTTTGTTGGCTCTCTGACTAGTGATTACAGCTCCTACTTCACAGAACCCCTGCATCCCCATGAGAATACACGCTGGCTGAGGACTCTGTAGGCAAAGCCATGCAGCACTGCCTGCCAAAGGATGGCGTTCCTCCACCTCCTTCCTTTTCCTTGGAAGAGCCCCTCATGCCTTTGGCATCTCTGTATTATGTACTGTTCAGTGATCCCACTGTCACCAGAGGTCCAGGGAAAGAGATGGTGAAGAAGCAGATGTCACTCACGTCTGCAGCCGCTCCATGATGAGGGGCTGCTGTGCTCCTCTGCTGCACACATTCTTTCAGGCTACTGAACCAAGTACTTAAAACTGAATATACCCCAATTCAGCTCCAATCAATAACACACATGAAGAGAAAAAAAAAAACAGTGTACAAATGGACATAGAAAGCAGTTCTTGAAACAGGCAAATGGCGCAAGCCCTCTGGCTGTACTGTACCTCGAGCATAGGTCTGGTACTCTAGGTTAGTCAGACTGGCTGTACTCCTAGTTCTAAGGTAGACAAGAGGGAGGCCTGGTAGACAGGAGAGACAAAGTTAGAGGGTAAGAACAGGTGCGGTGAGGAAGAATCACCTCCACAAACACGAGTTGAGAACATTACAAATGGCATGCATCGTGCAATTGTGAGAGCGCCCTTCCTGACTGCTAGGAGCCAAGAACGTGCTTGGCAAAGGCAGCAATTTTCTGCAAGGCTTTGATGGTGCAGCTGTGTCAAGGCACACTGCCCTTTTTCTAATTAGGCAACAATGAATGCATTGAACATACCCTCAAAGAGAACAAGTCTTCGGGAAGGTTTTAATTTAAACCATGTTACATGTTGGCCCAGAAAAGTCTAATCAGTATGGATTTTAAGGGAGATATGCCATTCCAGTTGGAAAAGCTCAGGAGCAACAGAGTGCTGGTCACTGGCCACCTCAAATATTCAAACAAGAGTCAGTTTGGCCTCGAGATTCCAGCAGTCCTTTCTCGGTTTATCTCAAATGACTAAGTTCCAACTGGACACATACCTCACAAAATCACCTGTACTTCTCATAAACTGATCAATGGAGACATGCCGCTGAGGCTCACCTAGGGAATAAGCCCTTGTTGAAAGGCTCACAACCATGGCAACCCAAAGCAAATGTGCTCTGCTCCCTGCTGGCTAGATACAGTGAAACAGCAGGGGGTCCCCAGTTCCTTAGGAGGAACTTCACACTGAGGCTACTCTGGGAGGCTAATTTATGGCTGGTCTCAGTCAAAAACCTAACTTTGGGAAGAAATATGGCTAAAGTTCTCGAATAAGATCTGAAAATTAGTCAGTTCACCACGGTTGAAAGCTACTAATTTGAAAGTCAGTGCTACACATGTTGCGGGAGGTCTTTTAGACGGCTTCCAGGAAGACACAATAAAAAGACATTTGCTATTTAGGGGTATCAGTGTCGGATGGCTAAAATAGTGTATCACATCAGCCTCACTAACCATAAAAATCAAGCTCTAATGTAGACAGGGTGATTTACTAACAACAGAAAGAGGAGAAAAGTGTAAGAAAGAGGGAGTGGGCCTTCCAGCACATCAGGCCTTCCTGGAGTTGGCACTAACTGGATTGAGGTCACCAACTACAGAGCTCCCTTCAGAACCATGCTCTTGGACACACAAGGATTACTTAGAGTCGTCTGGACAGGCAAGGTTGCTTTTCCGTCACACAGATTAGGAGGGTTAGGGGAGCTGGAGCTTGGACTCAGAAGCAAAAGCTTGAGAAGAGAGAACAAGCCAGTCGAAGCTTTTGTCTTTCCTTCTAGAAACACGAGGCAGTCTGCTCACACACCCCAGGAGAGGCAAACAGGCACAAATGCTTCCTATGCTAAGAAAGCCCATCTTCCCTGAACTGTTTGCAGACCAGATGGAATATTTACGTATTCATGAGCTATGTGAAGTCCCGCCAAGACTCTCCAAAGAAACCACACTGAAAGAGTTGGGGCTGAGCTGAATTTGGATGACAATGGCTTGTGGACAAGCAGGACCTGTGGTGTCTGTCACCATCTCCCCAGCTCTGAGGCAAACAGAGCTCCATGCTGAGGCATTCATCAGGACCAAAACATCATCAACAAAGAACACACTGACTCCTTCCTCAAGAGGCCGGTATTCAACTTCTTTATGCACTATGAACAATACAGGCCCTTCTTTTAAAAACGTTTTTTCCACTTGGGATCTTGTCCTCCCTCTTTCCAAGAATATATACAAACCCTCTAGTGCTAGCTTTAAATGTTTTTATAACCCAGTTTTTAAAAATCCTGTCGACTGAAAAACCAATTGATTTTGCCCAACTGAAAATAAAGTGACTAACAGCGTGTCCTGACATGCTCTCCAGTGTCACTGGAAATCAAGAGTAAGGGTTTGCAGATCCCCTCTCCCCCACGTTGGTGGAATTAGAGCCTGCAGTAACAGTTCAGTAGTTTGTGTCAGAAAACCGTCTTTTCCAAGGACTAAAACCAACAACGGAGGCTAGTCAGAACTTCCTATGGAGTTCTCCACAGGGAACGACCATTCTATATGAGTCTCTCAGTGAAGGACTGCTTTGTAGATTAACACTGATACAGACAGGCCTGTGCTTATAGAAACCTTACTTTGTCCAAAGCATGGCGGATCCACTGAGGAGCCCATCCAATCTTCGGACTTGGCTGACTCTGTTTCCTTGTCTTCTTTACAGTAATCTGCCAACCACGACTCCTTGGTACTGACATACTGATCTAAAAAAAATTCCATGAAGACATGAAGATAAACAAGGTAAAAGGGTCATATCAAATCATTTCAATTCAGCAAAACTAAGCACCTCCTTATATGCTGGGTCAATGCTAGAAGCTGAAAAGGCTGGACCCTGGAGACGGCAATTCCACATGGAAAAGATGAAAGCCATCAGAAAAACTAGCTCCATGAAGTCACCCATGATACGAAAGGGGCTAAAGCAATGACAGAAATACAACACTGTGGGGCAGAAAAGGGCAGACTGACTCTGCTTTGGCAAAAGTGGGTGGTAAGTGTATACCAAAGTCCAGAGAAGTCTTTAGACAGGCAGACCCGTGCTTTGGTTCTTGAAAAAGTGAATAGAGACTCAATGAGACTGAGGACGGAGTCACTAGCAAAATTCTAAGACATTAAAGCACATGGGATATTCGTAATACTGAGTGAATGCTGTATCTTCATTGCACACAGTGCAGAAGGGACAGGCAGAGAAATCCAGATCTACACATGGACATTTCAGGGCCAAAGAAACTTTAAGACGGCATGCCATTTGAAAAGCAAATCATTTTCAGAGTTAAGTCAGTGTGGCAGCTGATAGGAAACAACAGAGAGAATTAACTCATTCCGCTAAAGTCATAGCTTAAAGAACTGCTCTGTACCAGGGAAGGCACTGGGTACCTATAATTACAGCCACTTTGGAGGCTAAGGCAGAAGTATGAATTTGAGACTAGCCTAGGCTAGACTACAGAACAAACAAACAAAAATTCCTCTGTGACTGAAAAAAGCAAATCTAAGCTCACTTCTAGGGTACTTTATGAAACTCACAGACAAGCATTATGAGGAGAAAGTTCACAGGGACCCTCTGTGGTCCCTTAGCAGCCTTAGCTCTAGTTTGGCCACGGAGAGCATTAACATGGGGCCCCAACACTAGAGACCAGATTAGGGTTCACTAGGAGAGCAGCCATGATGAGGAAGTGATGCCAGGCACAGGGCCAAGCATTTGCCCACCTGGCATCCTTGTCTGCAGGTGAAGGACTCGTGTTACAGAAAGATGTTAGTCTACAGCAGGCACCGTTCCACTCACCAATCAGTACAGAAGTGATGTTGATATCCAGGCGGGGTCTGGCCTTGGCCTCCAGCTTTAGTCGTGGAGGATGGAGACGACTAGCTGCCTGTTGTTGCCAGGATACAGAGCACGGCCATGGCTCAATAAATGGCTCCCAGCCTAAAAGAATGCAGGAAATAAAACATCTGTTCAGCAGATATCAAGGGTTTATAGAAGAATACTGTTCATGAGTGCTTAGCAAGGACAGAATATAGCTTAATGGCTCCAATTCCATCTTACAATGAAAGAACCACCTTTGACTACAGATCACCCTACAGATGCCTGCTGCCCATGGAACATGAACACTCCCCATCATGCTCTTCTCCAGGTGCAGGAAGAAGGGCAGGGTGGACACATGCTCTGTTTCATTAAAGCTAGATGACCTCTTCCTCAATGGAGACAGGAAAAAGAGCCTCAGGCTTAGTTTAGAGAAGAAAAACAGTGGCTTTAGCCAGGAGCTCCTATATCAATCCATCAGCTGAAAAAGGTACATTTGGAGGCTTATTAGCTTAATTTTCTCAGGTTTTTGTTTTTGTTTTAATCTTAAAATATATCACATGTACAACAAGAATTTAAACAGGATTTTATACACACACACTCTCACACACAATTTAAAGAAAATACTACTGTGTAAATCGTTTGAAATAGAAATAAAAAAAAAAAATCAGGTTAGGCATGGCTGCATACACCTTTAATTACAGAACTTGAGAAGCAGAAGCAGACGGAGCTTGCTGAGTCTGAGGCCAGTCTAGTAAACATGGCAAGTTCTATGACAGCCTGGGATAGAGAGAATCTGTCTCAAAAAAGGAAGGAAGGAAGGAAGGAAGGAAGGAAGGAAGGAAGGAAGGAAGGAAGGAGGAAGGAAAAGGAAAAGAGGAGGAGAAGAAAGAGAAAGAGAAGAAGAAAAGGAAGAAAGAACTAGAAAGCAACAAGTCATAGCGAAGTCTGGGTGCTAACTAACCCACCTCCTTCCCGACAACCTTCTGCCACTCCCTGCAACCATCTGCATGGACTGTTCTCTGCTTTCTTATCTGTCTTATGCTTTTAGACTTTGTATTTCTTAAGAGCTGGTTGATTTGTCTATGAATAGATGGATATATAAATGGAATCCCGTATGTATTCTTTTCAATATTTCTTTGCCCCTTAAACACGTTTGAGCACAATGTTACACTATGTTGGTGAAGCTGACTGAGAAGTGTTTTCTGCCAATGAGTAGCACTCCACCAATCTAATTCGCTCATTTTACTACTGAAAGACGTTCACTCATTACTACTAAGAAGAATAGTACTATAGACACATCAGTCCATGTATGTTAATGTACAGGCTTGGAAAGTGGAGTGCAGATCAGCTCTTAAGATGCTTGTGTTCACTGTCACTAAGTGATGAATACCTCCAAACTACACAAATTAGAATTCCTCTTCCAAAGCTGTAGTTCATTTGTACCCAAGTATAGGACACACTCCGCTTCTGCCTGGGTATTAAAAAATTTTATTTTGGACCAGCAGATCCATCCAGAGGAGTAAGTATGTCCCTGCCCAGCCGCCCTGGGAAGGGAGTACAGGCGCCCTCCAATCCCCTAAACTTTCTGGCAATTCAGCGGGGCTTCTGCCCTCCCACTGGCTTTTCTGCTTATGCCACCCCAGCTTGCCCCCAAGCACCCCTTTCCATCTGCAGTGTCCTAGGATCCCCGAATTCAGCCTGATTCGGGACTGAGGCTCTGGGGAAAAAGTGGTGAGTGCAAGGCTGCAGGGGTTTCATTGTTCCATGGAGCGGGCTTCTACCAAGCCCTCCCTTTTGTCTGCCAGGGCCTTGGCCAGAAAGTGGCCCTGATCCAGTACCAGCAGATCCATCCAGAGGGGGTCCTTAGATCAACCACCACAGCCTACTTCAGGGAGGAGGGGATCGGAGAGCCAACTCCAGTACTGAAGAGACCTAAGAGAGGGCAGAACAAGAAAAATCCCCAAATACACAGTTAGCCACAAAAAAATCGGATGAAGCCACCAAGACTCTCCTGAGCGTGTTTGAAGAAAGAGATGGGCAGGCGCCAATGCAAGAATTCCTCCAACAACCTGAAAAGAAACATGATAACACCAGGATCCAGCAAATATGCAACAGGAAGACTTGAACAACCTAACCCAGAAGAAGTAGAAAAAATTGACTCTAAAGTTATGAAAGTGATAGAGACCATTAAAGAGGATGTGAAAAACTCCTTTAAAGAAATGGATGAGAAGACTAACAACAAGTTAGGAGAAATGAATAAATACCTCAAAGATACCCTAGAAAACCAAGAAAAGCAATCAAACAGGTAATGGAAACAGTTCAAGACTTGAAAACTGAAATGGAGATAATAAAGAAAACACAAACCGAGGGATGGGTGGATATGGAAAATCTGGGTAAACGAACAGGAACTGCACAGACAAGTATAACCAACAGAATACAAGACATAGAAGAAAGAATCTCAGACGCGGAAGATAAACTCACTGATCAAAGAAAACAACAAATCCAACAAATTCTTAACACAAAACATCCAGGAAATCTGGGACACCATGAAAAGACCAAACCTAAGAATAATGGTGGTAGAAGAAGGAGAAGAATTACAGCTCAAAGGCCCAGAAAATATATTCAACAAAATTATAGAAGAAAACTTTCCCAACCTAAAGAAGGATATTCCTATGAAGGCACAAGAAGCTTATAGAACACCAAATAGACTGGATCAAAAGAAAACATCCCCTCGCCTTATAATAATCAAAACACAAAACATGGAGAATAAAGAAAGAATATTAAGTCCTGCAAAGGAAAAAGGTCAAGTAACATATAAAGGTAAATCCATCAGAATTACACCTGACTTCTCTATGGAAACCATGAAAGCCAGAAGGTCTTGGATAGATGTGCTGCAGACACAAAGAGACCATGGATGCAAGCCCAGACTACTATACCCAGCAAAGCTTTCTTTCACCATCGATGGAGAAAACAAGATATTCCAGGATAAAAACAAATTTAAGCAATACATAGCCACAAACCCAGCCTTACAGAAAGTACTAGAAGGAAAACCACAATTAAAGGAAGCAAACAACACTCATAATAACAGAGACATCTAACAACCCTCCACCAGTACAACTCAAAGAAGGGAAACACACAAACACAACCACCAAAAAAAAAAAAATAACTGGAGTTAACAACCACTGGTCATTAATATCACTTAATATCAATGGACTCAATTCACCTATAAAAAGGCACAGGTTAAGAGAATGGATATGAAAACAGGATCCAACATTCTGCTGTTTACAAGAAACACACCTCAACCACAAAGACAGACATTATCTCAGAGTAAGGGGTTGGGGAAAGGTTTTTCAATCAAACGGCCCTAAGAAACAAATGGATGTGGCTATACTAATATCGAACAAAATCGACTTCAAACTAAAATAGATCAGAAGAGATGGAGATGGACACTTTATACTCATAACAGGAATAATCCATCAGGATGAAGTCTCAAACCTGAATATATATGCCCTTAATATAAAAACACCCACATATGTAAAAGAAACATTACTAAAACTCAAAGCACAAATCAAACCCCACACACTAATAGTGGGAGATTTCAACACTCCTCTCTCACCAATGGACAGATCAACCAGACAGAAACTTAACAGAGAAATAAGAGAACTAACAGATGTAATGAATCAAATGGACTTAATAGACATCTATAGAACATTCCACCCAAACAGGAAAGAATATACCTTCTTCTCAGCATCTCATGAAACCTTCTTCAAAATTGATCACATACTCGGTAACAAAGCAAACATCCACAGATACAAAAAAATTGGAGTAACCACCTGTGTCTTATCAGATCACCATGGAGTAAAGTTAGAATTTAACAACAATTCCACCCCCAGAAAGTCTACAAACTCATGGAAACTGAACAGTCAACTACTGAACCACTCCTGGGTCAAGGTAGAAATAAAGAAATTAAAGTCTTCCTTGAATTCAACAAAAATAAAGACACAACATACCCAAACCTATGGGACACTATGAAAGCAGTGCTAAGAGGAAAGTTCATAGCACTTAGTGCCCACATAAAGAAAACGGAGAAAGCACACATTAGTGACTTAACAGCACACCTGAAAGCTCTAGAAAAAAGAGAAGCAGACTCACCCAGGAGGAGTAGAAGACTGGAAATAATCAAACTGAGGGCTGAAATCAACAAAATAGAGACACAGAAAACAATCCAAAGAATCAATGAAACAAAGAGCTGGGTCCTTGAGAAAATCAACAAGATAGACAAACCCCTATCCAAACTAATCAAAAGGCGAAGAGAGAACAAGCAAATTAACAAGATCAGAAATGAAAAGGGGAACATACAAACAGACACTGAGGAAATTCAGAGAATCATTAGGTCTTACTACAAAAGCCTGTATGCCACAAAATTGGAAAATGTAAAAGAAATGGACAGTTTTTTAGATAAATACCATATACTGAAATTAAATCAGGACCTATAAGTCGTGAGGAAATAGAAGCTGTCATCAAAAACCTCCCAACCAAAAAAAGCCAAGGTCCAGATGGTTTTAATGCAGAATTCTACCAGAACTTCCAAGGAGAGCTAATACCTATACTACTTAATTTGTTTCACATAATAGAAACAGAAGAGTCATTGCCAAACACTTTTTATGAAGCTACAGTTACCCTGATACCAAAACCACACAAAGATGCAACCAAGAAAGAGAATTACAGACCAATCTCACTCATGAACATCGATGCAAAAATTCTCAATAAAATACTAGCAAACCAAATACAAGACACATAAAAAAAATATCCATTATGATCAAGTATCTTCATTCCAGAGATGTAGGGCTGGTTCAACATACAAATATCTATCAATGTAATCCATCATATAAATAAACTGAAAGAAAAAAACCATATGATCATTTCATTAGATGCTGAAAAAGCATTTGACAAAATTCAACACCCCTTTATGATAAAGGTCTTGGAGAGATTAGGGATACAAGGATCATATCTAAATATCATAAAAGCAATATACAGCAAGCCAACAGATAACATCAAATTAAATGGAGAGAAACTCAAAGCGATTCCACTAAAATCAGGAACAAGACAAGGCTGTCCACTCTCGCCATATCTCTTCAATATAGTGCTTGAAGTTCTAGCAATAGCTATAAGACAACATAAGGAGATCATGGAATCTCCCATGCTCCCGGATTGGTAGGATCAATATACTAAAAATGGCAATTCTACCAAAGGCAATCTATAGATTCAATGCAATCCCCATCAAAATCCCAACAAAATTCTTCATAGAACTTGAGAGAACAATAACTAACTTTATATGGAAAAACAAAAAGCCCAGGATAGCCAAAATAATTCTATATAATAAAGGAACTTCCAGAGGCATTACCATCCCTGACTTCAAACTCTATTACAGAGCTACAGTAATGAAAACAGCTTGGTATTGGCATAAAAACAGAGACATTGACCAATGGAATCGAATTGAAGACCCAGATATTAATCCAAAAACCTATGAACACCTCATATTTGACAAAGAAGCTAAAATTATACAATGGAAGAAACAAAGCATCTTTAACAAATGGTGCTGGCATAACTGGATGTCAACCTGTAGGAGAATGAAAATAGATCCTTATCTATCACCATGCACAAAACTCAAATCCAAATGCATTAAAGACCTCAATATAAATCCGACTACACTGAACCTGATAGAAGAGAAAGTGGAAAGTAGTCTGTAATACATGGGCACAGAAGACCACTTCCTATGTAAAACCCCAGTGACACAGACATTAAAAGCAACAATGAATAAATGGGACCTCCTGAAACTGAGAAGCTTCTGTAAAGCAAAGGACACAGTCATTAAGACAAAAAGGCATCCTACTGAATGGGAGAAGATCTTCACTAACCCCACATTAGACAAAGGTCTGATCTCAAAAATATACAAAGAACTCAAGAAACTAGACATTAAAATTCTAAATTACCAAATTAAAAAATGGGGTAATGATCTGAACAGAGAATTCAACAGAAGAAGTTCGAATGGCCAAAAGATACTTAAGGTCATGTTCAACTTCCTTAGCGATCAGGGAAATGCAAATCAAAACAACTTTGAGATACCATCTTACACCTGTCAGAATGGCTAAAATGAAAAACACCAATGATAGCCTATGCTGGAGAGGATGTGGAGTAAGGGGAATACTCATCCATTGCTGGTGGAAATGCAAACTTGTGCAACCACTTTGGAAATCAGTGTGGTGGTTTCTTAGGAAATTAGGAATCAACCTACCTCAGGATCCAGCAATACCACTCTTGGGCATATACCCAAGAGATGCCCAATCATACTACAAAAGCATTTGTGCAACTATGTTCATGGCAGCATTATTTGTAATAGCCAGAACCTGGAAACAACCTAGATGCCCCTCAATGGAAGAATGGATAAAGAAAGTGTGGAATATATACACGTTAGAGTACTACTCAGCGGTAAAAAACAATAACATCTTGAATTTTGCATGCAAATGGATGGAAATAGAAAACACTATCCTTAGTGAGATAACCCAAACCCAAAAAGATGATTATGGTATGTACTCACTCATTAGTGGACTCTAGCCATAAACAAAGGACATTAAGCCTATAGCTCAAAAGCCTAGAGAAGACAAAAAGCAAGGTGAACCCAAAGAAGAATATATATAGATCCTCCTGGAAATTGGAAGCAAATAAGATCTCCGGGCAAAAATTGGGAGCACAGGGGTGAGGTACAGGTGGGAGTAGAGGTGGGGGTGGGAGAAAGGGGGAAGGAGAGGACTGGGGAGAGCTTGGGGGAGTGGGAGGGTGGAGATGGAGGAAGGGCGAATATTGGAGCGGGGAATAAGATATCTACATTAAGGGAGTCATTTTAGGATTGGCAAGAGACTTGGCTCTAGAGGGGATCCCAGGTGTCCACGGGGATGTCCCCAGCTAGGTCCTTGGGCAGTAAAGGAGAGGGTGCCTTAACTAGCCTTGTCCCATAGTCACATTGATGAATACCTTGATTATCACCATAGAAATTTCGTCCGATGGATGGAGATAGAGACAGAGACCCACATCCATATCAGAGCAATGGACTGAGCTCCCAAGATCCAGTTGAAGAGCAGAAGGAGGGAGAAGATGAGCAAGGAAGTCAGGACCGTGAGGGGCTGGTCCACCCACTGAGACAGTGTGCCTGATCTAATGGGAGCTCACCAAATCCAGCTGGACTGGGACTGAATGAGCATGTGGTCAAACCAGACTCTCTGAATGTGGCTGCCAATGGGGGCAGACTAAGAAGCCATCGATAATGGCACTGGGACCTATCTCTTCTGCATGTATTGGCTTTTTGGGACCCTAGTCTATTTGGATGCACACCTTCCTAGGCCGGGATGGAGGGGGAAGGGCCTTGGACTTCCCACAGGGCAGGGTACCCTGCCCTCTCTTAAGGATGGAAGGGGAGGGAGGAGCGTTAGTAGGGGAGTGGAAGGGGACCGGGAGATGGGGAGGAAGTGTAAATTTTTGAATAAAAAAAAATTTAAAAAATTGTATTTTGGGTCAAATTCAGAAGAATTTCCATGAGTTCCCGGACAGCCTGATTTTAACAGACTAGCCTGAACTAGAAAGCAAGACCTTGTCTCAAAAAAAATACACAAAACCAAAGAAGCTCAACTCTTCAAGACTAGCTCTCTAGCCTTTGAAAGATTTATAAGTACAGTCACAGCATATCAAACACACTTGTTGGTCTTTCTCAATCTCACCTCACCCCACCCTTTTTCTCATGTCACATGTATACAGCAATGGGCCGTGGTAAACATTTTCATTCATTCTTTAAATCCTCTAATAACATATGCTTTATACTAACCTGACAGAGCACGGTTATAATAATCTCCAGAAAGGGTGAAGTGGGCATAGCCCTCAGGGCTAATTCTTATGTGCTGAAGAAAATTCAGACCTGCAACAGAAGCAAATCTCACTACAGAGATCTCCACAGATGAGCTGCATTTCAGACACTAGCTGCAGCTTGTACTGACAGCCTCATGGGAGAACACACATAACTACAGGATTCTGTCCACCATGTAGGTTTGTGTATCAGTTTTCATGTTTTATACCCACTACATTCAAATGTTATTATTGTGCTGGAAAGATGGCTCAGTGATTAGGAGCACTGACTGCTGGGGAAGTTGAGTTCTATATCCAGCACCCACATGGCAGCTCACAACCATCTGTAGCTTGAGTTCCAAGGAATCTAATAACCTTTTCTGGCCTCCATGGGCCAGAAAACACATATATACTTGCACGTAAAACATCCATACACATAAAAAATAGAAACATATATATCATAATCTTAATTTGTGAGTTTTTGGCACTCCCTTAAGCACTGTACCTAAAACATGGTCTCATTCCCCGACCTCAGCCCCAGCACACAGGTCAGGCCAAAGCCCTGTATAAAGGTATTTCTCCATGAATGCATGGAAAGAGGGCAGTGATAAGAGAACACTAGCTTAAAAAGATTTTAGTGTGTTTATTAATTCTTTGAGAATTTTATATATTGTAATCATATCTATCCCCAATTCCCCCTCCTAGCTCCCCTGGATCCATCCTGACCTCTATACCTCACCTCCGGGCAACACTATAACTCCCCCTTTTTTAACCCATCAACTTCAAATTTGAGCTGGGTATGGGGCTATCCACTGCAGCATAGCTGATCTAATGGGAGCCTTACAAAAAACCGTGTCCATAGTTCCTCAGAAAGGGCGGGCCATGAAACCCTTCTCACCCCATATCAGTTCAAAATTTTAACACTTCCACAGAAAACGTAAGAAGTCAGACAATTATACTCTACAGAAAAGACATTCATGCCAGCAGTTAAAAAACCCCAGTGGTACCAGGTGGTGGTGGCACACGCCTTTAATCCCAGCACTCGGGAGGCAGAGGCAGGTAGATTTCTGTGAGTTCGAGGCCAGCGTGGTCTACAAGAGCTAGTTCCAGAATAGGCTCCAAAGCTATGGAGAAACCTACTCTACTGGGGGAATAAAAACGGTGGCTTTTAATTGTGCCTAAATTAAAAAGCACAGAGAAGGGACAAGTCTAGGATGGACAAAGCTGACCTCAAGTCCCCAGAACCAAGCTTTACAAGGGAGAGAAGGCTGGCAAGCAGGAAACCATGGAAGTAACAGGCGATTTTATTTTTCATGACAGGGTTTCTCTGTGTGGCCCTGGTTGTGCTGCAACTCACTCTGTAGAACAGGCTAGCCTTGAACTCAAGAGATCCACCTGCCTGCTTCTGCCTCCCAAGCACTGAGGTTAAAGGCATGTGCCACCACCACCCAGCTAGTGACAGGTGATTTTCACCTGCTCCCCTCAGAAGCCATGTCCTAGCACATGCAAGAGAGCACTGAGGAGAAAGTACTCCTGCCTGGGGTCACAGCCTACCAAGAACACATGAGTAGTGTAACCTCACGTGTGGCCCTCCACAAGGGACGAACAGGCAGCAACATCCTTCCCCCAGTCTGTGTTTCACAGTCCCGGGTGAATTTATTGCCCACTGTGTTCATGTGCGGGAAGAGTACCAGAAAAATGGCCAGAGCTCCTGAGATAATGGAAATTTGATCAGTGTCAATCTCTACTATTCCTGGGCTACAGGCCGAAGCCACACATGGGAAATAAAAATTCTGGGAGACTCTTCCTCATACCCATACTTGAGTATGTCTTATTTTCCTCGACTAATAACTGACAGCCCACACCTATGCCCTTAAGCCTACAATAAAATATTCATACTAAGCCTCAAGTCTGCTTTCTTTAAAAAAAAATCTGGTGGGGCATAGTGGCTCACACCTTTAATCCCAGCACTTGGGAGGTGGAGGCAGAGGCAGGTGGATCTCTGAGTTCAAGGTCAGCCTGGTCTCAAAAAGAAAACAAAATCTGAAAAACATGTTAAACAATTAAGTTTTATCTTAATTACTGCACTATGAAGTAGCTGGGAACAAGAATACAAGGAAAACTTAAAAGGCAAGCCCTAGGAACCGAGCAATACTGAGCTGCTGGAGGTGGCCCAGGTTAGGCACACTCACGGGAGAAGGTAAGCTCGGCAAGGGGCACGTCGCAGTCCATGCAGTCATCAATGAAGCAGATGCATATACTCTCGGCCTTGACTTCTACTCCAGAGATGCGTGGGGCCGCCACGGACCCCGGGTTGTCTCTACTGCTGGAAGCCAGGGTCAGGGACTTCAGAGGTTCTGCATTCTTGAACAGCCAACTTGCTGCCTTCTTCAACTGACCTTCAAGAAAATCACAAGGTGAGCATCCCACCAATTCCCAAAGCTTTACAGGGACCTGGGGGGGGGGGGTGCTTGCCACACACTTTCTCTTCAAGCTTCCCTGCTCTGACTCCCAAGGCCCCATCCTGTGCCACCCGTGGACAGAGAGGTGGGGTGGGGGGAGCAGTGGAACTGCCCAGAGTCTCAAGGCCACTTGGTATGCAAGCATCATCTCCATTCTAATTCCACACATACTGATACTGTCTTCAAATGTCTTCCTTTGGCCATAGTTTGTCATCTCAATCACAAACTCCCTGAGGACAGAAAACAAAATGAGATGTGCACGTGTGTGTGTGTGTGTGTGTGTGTGTGTGTGTGTGAGAGAGAGAGAGAGAGAGAGAGAGAGAGAGAGAGGGAGGAAGAGAGGGAGAGGGACAGATACAGACAGACAGAGATAGAGAACTACTAGTACCACCTGCCTGAATAACATTTTCATAACAATAACAACCAGAGTGCTAAACACCCTCTTGGCCCCAAGAAGAAAATAAGAGGAAAGGAACAGGGAAAAAGGAGGAATAGGAGGAAAGGAAGGAGGAAGAGAGCAATGTCAGTCCACACTCAGAATGTGGAACGACACATCTGCTTGAGGTCCTGGGCTCTAGAGCAAGGATACCCAGCTCTAGACTGATTCTGCACTTTACAGCTACTGAATCTTGGACAAGCTGTTTGATCTCTGGGCCTCACAGCACTTGACCTGTGTGTCAAGATCCCTTCTGAGGTCAAAGAACCTTTCATGGGGTCACCTAAGACCACTGGAAAACAGGTATTTACATTTTGATTCATAACAGTAGCAAAATTACAGTTATAAAGTAGCAAAGAAAATAATTTTGTGGCTGGGGGTCAGCACAACATGAGGAACTGTATCTAAGGGTCGCAGTGTTAGGAAGGGTGAGGAGTGCTGACTTAGAAGAACAACAGGAAGAGGATGTGCGTCTGGTAACTGGCCCGGCTCTAGCGTCTGTTGTTTCCATTTTGTTGAGCAATGAGACTAAGTGGCTTTACTTCAAAAACAAAGAAACCCAAAAGGTTCTTTTCTTTCATTTTGTCTTGTTTTGTTGTTTTTCAAGACAGGGTTTCTCTGTGTAGCTCTGTAGACCAGGCTGGCCTCGAACTCACAAAAATCCACCTGCCTCTGCCTCCCAGGTGCTAGGATTAAGGGCATGCATCACAAGCCCCTCTAGAAACCCAAAAGGGTCTTACAAGGTAGGGGAAGATGTATTTGAATAGTTAAAGACCATAGGACAATAAAAACCATAGGACAATTAGACGTGACAAGGTATGAAGTTAAATCAAGAAGCAATAATGACCGAGTGGAAACAAAACTGAGGAAGCCAAACAGCTAGCCCACCTTCACTGCTTTCAGGGGTCAAGGCGCTTTGGGTGATGTGATGAGCATCTACACACAACTGGCTGCTGTGAGACCTGGATAGAGTGTCCTCTATGGGAAGGACAATATCACAGTTCCCACCACTTATGCATGAGATTTGAGGCCACAGGGATGCAACAAGCACAGAGCGCCAAGCTCTGTAACTCAGCACCTTTCCCAGTCACTGGTATTCACCATGGCTAAATGTTTTAGCAAAATTAGCAAAATTTGCTAGGTGGTGGTGGTGCACACCTTTAATCCCAGCACTTGGGAGGCAGAGACAGGTGGATCTCTATGAGTTTGAGTCCAGTCTGGTCTACAAAGCAAGTTCCAGGACAACCAGAGCTGTTACATAGAGAAATCCTGTCTCAAAAAAAAAAAAACAAAAATCCCTAGCACAATTTTTCCTTTGCAATTTATAGGCATAAAGAAACATTTCTCTGTCTACAGATCTCAGCAGCCCAGCACAGGGCTTTTCTGGACATTTCTTTCCTTGCTAAAAAAGTTTGCCTTGTCTTAAAGGAAGCAGTTTGCAGCGTCTCTTGGGCACCTCTGAATCCCAGAGCACTACTCCTCCGCTCTGGGCCCTTTGTTAAGTTATATAAAGGTTACACAAACACAAGCACAGGGGTCACTACTGAGCGAGCAGCACACAGAGTATGGACACATTAGCCAAAGGACGACTCATGTCCTGGACAGGACAAAGAGAGGCTTCACTATGCTACTCAGAATGGCTTGAGTCTTGAAACTCATAAATTATCTGCAGGCTTTTCCATTTAATTTCTTCAGACTATGGCTGAGCTCAAATTATGGAAAACATAGAATGAGAAGACCACAGCTTAAAAGGAGACTGCCATGCAATCTATCAATAAGCAAAATGCAGTGCGAGCCGGGGGTATAGCTCAGTGGTAGAACACTTGCCTAGAATGTACAAGGCCTTAGACTGAATCTCCAGCACTTCAGAAAGAAAAAGGAACTCTCTCTCTTCTCCTCTCTCCTGTGTGTGTGTGTGTGGTGTGTGTGTGCATGTCCATCCTCACACCTGTATACATATAACACCTAAAAAAAGTAAAGAAACCAAAAAAGTGTAAAGGTTGGAGGAAAAACAACGTTGGCTGTATTGCTTTTTCTTAAGAGTAACAAAAGGTTGTTTCCTAATTTTCTGAGAAATCGCCACACTGACATCCAAAGGGGCTGTACCAGTTTGCATTCCCACCAGCAATGCAGAAGTGTTCCCTTTTCCCCACAACCTCTCCAGCATAAATTGTCATCAGTGGTTTTGATCTTGGCCATTCTTACAGGTATAAGATGGAATCTCAGAGTTGTTTTGATTTGCATTTCTCTGATGACTAAGGATGTTGAACATTTCCTTAAGTGTCTTTCAGCCATCTGTTTAGGTCTGTACTCCATTTTTTTTTATTGGATTATTAGTTCTTTTGATGACCAATTTATTGAGTTCTTTGTATACTTTGGAGATCAGACCTCTGTCTGATGTGGGGTTAGTGAAGATCTTTTCCCATTCTGTAGGCTGTTGTTTTGTCTTTTTGACCATGTCCTTTGCTTTACAGAAGAAGCTTTTCAGTTTCAGGAGGTCCCATTTATTAATTGTTTCTCTTAGTGTCTGTGCTGCTGGGGTTATATTTAGGAAGTGGTCCTTCTTCAAGACCCAGTAATACCACTTTTGGGTATATATCCAAAGGATGCTCAATCGTGCCACAAGGACATGTGGCTCAACTATGTTCATAGCAAAATTGTTTGTCAAAGCCAGAACCTGGAACCAACCTAAATACCCCTTGACTAAAGAATGGATAAGGAAAATGTGGTACATTTACACAATGGAGTACTACACCGCAGAAAAAAATAACGGCATCATGAATTTTGCAGGAAAATGGATGGAGCTAAAAGACATTATTTTGAGTGAGGTAACCCAGACACAGAAAGATGATTATCACATGTATTCAATCATAAGTGGTTTTTAAACATAAAGCAAAGAAAACCAGCCTACAAACCACAATCCCAGAGAACCTAGACAACAATGAGGACACTAAGAGAGACTTACTTAGATCTAATCTACATGGGAAGTAGAAAGTAGAAAAAGACAAGATCTCCTGAGTAAATTGGGAGCATGGGGATCTTGGGGGAGGATTGAAGGGAGAGGAGAGGCAGGGAAGGGAGCAGAGAAAAACGGAAAGCTCAATAAAATTCAATAAAAAAAGAGTAACAAAAGGTGGGTATGATGTACCATGGTGGAAGGGCACAGTGTACAGTGGGCCAAGTAGAAAGGTTCTACACATCAGACAACCTCTCTTTAATACGCCTTAGGCCCACACTAATGGATAAACTCAAACAAATTTGCTTAACCTATCTGAGCCAATTTCCTCATCGGAAGTATGAACAGTAATGGCTATATTTCCAAGAGCTAGAATCCACAAGAATCCTGGGGACAGGGATGGAACTCACAGGGCTTGCCCACTGGGTTCCATCACCAGCAGTGCATAAAAGGCAAGGTGGCTTGCACCTGTGACCCTAGCGCTAGAGACACAGAAACAGGAGGATCAGGAGTTCAAGATGATCCTAAGTACATAATGAGTTCAAGGCTGGCCTGGGCTACACAATGCTCTGACACTAAATCAAACAAAGATGGGCCTAGTCAGATGGCTCAGTGGGTATACACAGTTGCATGTGAATACCTACTTACATATATCCACACAAAGAAATAAATGTAATCAATGTCGGTTTATTTGTTTAAAAGCCCAGAGACAGAGCAGTAAGCGCTCAGCATATACAAGGTCATGGTTGTCAGAATCACCGCTGTTGCCAATACCACACCAGGAACCAGGACTAACAACTACTTTCCAAGTGCCAGGCATTCCCCAAAGCCAGGGCCTCCTACTCTGACTTCACAGGTAAGGAAGCACTAGCACTGAGAGGCTCAGTGACTTGCCCAAAGTCCCTAAAGAGTAGGGACCTTAATGAGGGGCAAAGGAAACATCTGACCCCTTACAGCCAGCTCTAGTCAACCTCCTGATCATAGAAAATCCTTCAGATCACAACTATGGTGAAACCAGAATAATACTCAGCCCCCAGAGGATACACAGGCCCCCTGAATATTCACATTCTCAGTCTTTCTCTCTCTCCCTTCCTCTCCCACTCCCTCAGAACTGAGGAGGAAATGAAAAGGAACCAAGTTGTCAAGACAAACAGCGATCATGGAACCCACATCCAGATTACCTTGACACACCAGGAGAGCCTTGCGACAGTCATCCATGCTGAAGCCCAGCTCCTGCAGTCTAGCCAGCTGTAACTCTAGGAGACAGTTTGAAACAGATTACTCCACCATCTGGTGGAAGGGGACTAATACTATTTCTTTTCTCAAGGTAAAATGGGCTCCTAGTGTAGACCTCTATCATGTGTACCTTGAACTTTTCCATCATTTCCTTATGTTGTATCTTAAAAGTGGAGGACTATCGTTTAGTGTGAGCAACACTGACTCAAAGTTTTCACAGGAAAAGTCGTCTTCAATTTTTAAAAGTCAACTTGTAGATGAGCTGTTGTGAGCAAAAACCTAGCTGTATGCTGGAGCAGTTGTTGTCAAGTCATATTTATGATTTACAATCATACTCAACGACAATTAGATCATGAACAATTGATCTGTGTATAAGAAAACTGAAAAAGTTAAAGGGGACAACTACCAGTATGGTGGACAAGTCAAAAACTGGGGAGACTGAGGCAGAAGGATTGCCAGAAGTTTGAGAAGATCATGGATGACGTACGACATATCAAATGTCAGACCAGTCTGATACAGAGTAAAACATGATAGACAAAAAGAGAGAATAAGTGTTATTAAGAAGACTGATTGAGTTTCCAATGAGATACCTACCCAAGACAGGATCTATGGTGTGTCTTGACCCTTCTCTGATGTCCTCTCCAATTCGAGATGCCCCTGGGAGGCAAGTGCTGACAGAGTCTGACTCCAAGGCTGCCGTGTCCGAGGCTGCAGCACTAGCTTGTTCTGGGATGGACTTTGCAATGGCCAGAAACAGCTGAACATCGTTATAGGAGAGTCTAATATCCAGGGCTTGTAACTGAATCTAATGGAATGTAAAAGGTAGCAACAGTTTTAAAGCTGCTTTTGGCTTTGTGCCCCCACATCACTCACACAGAATTGCTATTGTATGTCCCAGAAGTCAGATATCACCACAAACTCCTCATTTAAAAGACTGCAAAGATCTTGAAATTAAGCAAATGATGATGAGGCAGTATCTCAGTCATCAGGTAATAGTCACAAAACTGAATGAAATTTTAAACAAAACTAAACTAGAATAATTACTAGAGCAATTAATACCTCACGAGATAAGAATATGGCTAGGGGTGAGGACCACCTAATGGTAATATTTTGTTAATCCATTTTGCATAGATCCATTACATTTTTTTATCTCTGAAATAAATTGATCAGCTGTGATGGGTAGCTTTGTCAAGTTGATACAACCGGTTAATTACCTAGGAGTCTTAGTGACTGACTGACTGTATTGAGTTGGCCTTTGAACATGTCTCAGAGGGCATGTCTTAACTGATGTAAAGGCTCAGCCCACCTTGGACAGCACCATTTCCTAGGCAGGAGGTACTGAAGTGAGAGTAGAGAAATCGGGCTGAGTCTGAGCAAGAAAACAATCATGTGTGCACTCATTTCTCCCTGCTCTTGACTGTGGCTATGCTGTGACTAGGTATTTGAAGTTTCTGCCTTGACCTCTATACAATGTTGAACCATAACCTGGAATTATAAGATGAAATAGCCCTTTTTCTCCCCTAAGTTGCTTTTCATCAGGATATTTCATCACAGCAACAAAAATGAATCTAGGATACCTAAAATGGATCTCTTTGCCCCTATATTGCCAGTACTCAGAGACAGAGGTAGAACAATCAGGAGTTCCAGACCAGCCTAAGTTACATTAGTCCTTGTCAAAAATAATAATAACAATAATAACATTATTATTAATAAAAACAACAATGATGAAGAAATCTTTTCTTTATTCAAACTTTTATACTGGTCAAGTCTGGAAGTACCATTTCTGAAAGAGGGCAGCAGAGACACAGCAAGCAGGCAAAACCAGCAGGGTGCAAAAGTCTGTGATGGAGCATTTCTTTACTCCCTCACTCAGGTTTTCCAGTGAGGTGCTGCTCAAACCGAAGAGCAGCATAGCTTTTTTCTTTCAGGCCCCCATGATTCAAGTGGACTGATGGATTACTGACATCTTATCAAAGAAACAACACCTGGCTTAGAGAGATGGCTCAGTGGTTCAGAGCATTTACTGCTCTTCCAAATGACCTGAGTTCAGTTCCCAGTGCCTACAACTCCAGCTCTTTTTTTCTGGTTTCTATGGGTATCCAAAGACACACAGACATATATACGCACAGGCGCGCACGCGCGCGCGCGCGCACACACACACACACACACACACACACACACACACAAAGTACAATGAAATAAAGAACGTGAGATCAAGGACACCAGAGTTGTAAACCTCCCTCGCCAGCTTCAGCTTCAGTCCTCACCTCCCCTCAATACCTCTCGGTCCCAGAAAGACCGTCTGCTTCTGCCCTAACTCGGCTTTGTGACCTGAAATGTCCTTCTTCCTCTGCTGGCTTATATCCTACCTCCCCACCCCACCTCCAGATGTCCCCATCCTGCAGCCCTCTACCCACTATTCTTACCTATGTTGAGTTCTGCTTCCTGTCAACTTTTATAGAACTTCAAAATGATATCAGCCTATTAAAGGGTCTTTTCTCCTATTCACACACTGCAAGATCCTAGGCAGCATCATATGTATTACATATGCTGGGGCAACTACAATGGTACTAGACTCAGAGTGGTCAAGAATGTCTGCACAGGGGACCACGGATGCATCCACGGGTTAGACACTGATCAGCATTACCTCTAGGATGGGTGGGAAATCATCACTGTTGAACGCATCCATGAGCCCAGAACTATTCTGGTAAGAAGAGTTCCCCACCAGCTCTACTTGGATTTGAACTGGATCCACAATTGAAAGAGCTGTGTCCTGCTCATTCCCTAGCCGGCAAGAAAACACCTGAAAATGAAACAATACAGCAAACATTACTGCCTGCGTTGGGAGGGTTCTATGGGTTAGCAGCACCAGTGGACTTTCTCAGGAACCATAAGCCCCGTGTTCTCACAGGACCCAAATCAGTTGCTGAAGTAAATGCTGCAAAGATCTGGGCTGCCCCTCTAGCCTGCAGCCAATTGTAGGTGCAGTGGTCCACCTCCAGGAAAATGTTCCCAATTCACCCACAATGGCTTATAGATCTCCTGCCCTGGGTTCAAATAATTGCAGGAACTAGCCTAAGGAAATAATACAAAATATAGAAAATTTCACTAACCATTTTAATTGTCAAAAAAAAAAAAAGAAAAGAAAAGCAAGTAAGGCTGCACCAAATCTACTTGGTGAAGGATCTGCAGTCACCAAAAGGTAGGGGCTAAAAGCCAAAGTGGTGGCGCACTAACCCCAGCCTGAGACAGAGGCCAGAGGATCACAAGTTTCAAGCCGGCCTGGGCTATACAGCAAGATCCTGTCTCCAGAAACAGGAAAAGAGGCAAAACACAGTTGAAAAGACTGTATAGAGGGCCAAGCGGTGGTGGCACACGACATCAATCTTAGGAAGGACAGCACATTACAGGTTATGTGAAAATACAGCCCTATTAAAATATTACAAAGCTAGACATGGAGACTCATGACTATAATGCCAACAGGAATACTAAAATTCAAGGCCAGCCTGTGCTAAATAGAGGAACCCTGATTCAAATGAACAAAATAATAATATTGACTTTCTTTTAAGGACAAGACAGAACACACCAAAATAACAATAAAAATTATATATGGGACTGCCAATTTTCCCTCCTCTCAGAATTTCCTAATTTAAGAGTGAGAGGAACATCCACTGATATGCCTGAGCTACGTGGGAGAGGAATGTCCAAGGAGATGACTGAGCCAAGAGCATCCCACAGAGATGGCTTCTACCTTGTCTCTTCTGTTCTGTCCACAAACTAAGGCTTAAAAGACACAGGGTGAGCTGGGAGGTGGCGCACGCCTTTAATCCCAGCACTCAGGAGGCAGAGGCAGGCAAATCTCAGTGAGTTCAAAGCCAGCCTGGTCTACAAAGAGAGTTCCAGGACAGCCAGGAATGTTACAGAGAAATCCTGTCTCAGGGAAAAAAAAAAAAAAAAAGACACAGGGTAGAGGCTGCTTAATATTGTACATGACATATCCAGGTGACAAAGGCTACTTAAGTACAAATTACCTCCTTCATAATAATCACAGCAGTAAGAGTCATGGTCCTTTAGGTCACACATGAGCATCACTACAGATCAGATATTATGAAGGAATGGATACAATATAAAACCCTACCTTCTGTTCTAAGCAGGCCTCCCTTACCCAAGGGCCCTTCACAGGACAGTGCTCAGCGTGAGGGTAGAGGATTCAAGGCGAGCAGGACTACTGCCTCAACTGTGCACACCTGCCACAGAGTCTTCCTAAGGCTTTAGAGGAAAAGTATTCACTTTCTTTTCCTCTTCAGGTCCTTAATCAATCCCCAACTGGATCTCACTTCTAAATCCTCTTGAGAGATCATGAGACAGAGTTTATAGTGTAAGACATTAACCTGGCATATGCTAAGGGGCCCTATGGTGTATGCTTTTCAGCACTGGAAAATAATGCATCAGTCCTGACAGGAGGGAGATGAGACATGCAGAACCAGACCACCCAACAAGGTGCTTGTGGGAATAGGAACTAAGAGGTCACCCTGACTAGTGTCCTGAGGAGAGGAGGGTGTGTGGGAAAAGTCATTGTGCGTTCATAGCTCACACTGGAGGACAGAACACAGGGAAGTAAGCTTCCAGATTGGAAGAAAAAGCAAGGGGAGAGGCGAAGGTCCTTCACTGAATGATGTTTCCCTAAGAAGAGCTCAGGAGGTCATGATGAATATGGTGGCATAGACCTATAATCTCTGCTACTCCAGAGGCTAAAGCAAAACAATTAAATGTTCAAGGCTAGCCTAGGCAACTGACACAATCAAAACAAAAAAGGATTGAGCTGAGCAGGGAATGTAGCTTACCTTAGTTGATAGAGTATTTGCCTAATATACAGAAGGTCTTGGTTCAATCCAAAGCAATAAACACACACACATACACCCACTCAATAGATACACTCAATACTCACACAATATATCCATATTATATATAAATTATATACATACTATATATAATGTGTGTACAACATACACTATATATTTATATGCACATACATATAAATTATACACACTATATCCATATATTACATATCATATGTATTAAATATATTATATATTTAATACATATATTACATATCATATATATTAAATATACTATATATTTTAATCATATTGATGTGCTATATATGTATAAAAATTCTATTGTATTACATATATACACCTGTATATATATTTACAAATTATATACACTATATAGATCCATATATATAAACTACCACACAACACACAATGTACATTGTAACTAGATATATACATACTATACATACTGTATATTTAATATATTTATAACCATATATATATAAATTACATGCACACATATTTATTAGGACAGTCTTGAGTCCTGGGTCTTTCCCCAGTCCTACTGACTCAAAGCTCTGGAGGCTGGGCCTAACAAAAATTTGATATAAAAGGGGGACAGGGTGGAGATGTAGCTTGCTGGTAAAGTACTTGCCTAAGCATTCACAAGGCCCTCGGTTCCATTCTTAGCACTGGAAAAATAAGCACTCAGGAGCAAACACTTTTCTAGATGGTTCTCCCTGAAGCCCTCAGCAGTGTTACAGTCAACAAGTAAACTTACCTCAATGCCAAACAAACTTCCTGAAAACGGACGATCAGCAAAGCGGGGCTTATAGGTGAGCACCGTGGTGCCTTTCAGAATAATGGCATTGGTATCAAAGCAGGATACATCTTCAACAACCACAAACTCCGTGCCTGGAAAGGACAGCATCATCAGTCAAGGCAAGCAAGGAAGCTGGCATTACCCAGCTGTCCTAACACAAGCGACACAGCTGCCAAGTGAACTCTCAATGTCCTGCTTCACTGCCACCCCAGACTCAGGATCTGGCAAGCACAGCTGGACAAACAAGCAGTGACTGGCAGAAAAGACTATTCTGTAGCTCCTCTGTTCAGTAGGCGTGTCCAAGACAGACAGAAATGACATCCTGGTCACTATGGAGGCTCAAGAGATACTCGGAAGTAAAGAAGAGCATCCCATCTCCAAAGGACTTAGAGCCCGAGGAAGAAGAGTCAGCTGGATTAGTCAAGCAGCATGGGCTACCACAACAGCTTTGCACAGCTGCCACTGCTGGGAAGTGCTGACAGATTTCTGCTCATCCAGGTCTGGAAGACTCACTCACACTGCATTTTACACCAGCAATCCAGCACTCAGGAGGGAGAAGCAGGCAGACCTTAGAGTTTGGAGCCAGCCTGGTCCATGTGAGATCCTTTCTCAAAAAATAAGAGGGCGGGGCTGGCACAGAGAAGCTGTCCTGTATGACAGGTCTGAGCTAACTCCAAAACAGTGGCACACACTGTGAACAATCACCTGTTACATTGACCTTGACTTCCAGGTGCCTCTCATTGGACACGGGGAGAGAAGACCGCTTGGTGACTACTCCACTCTTTACAGTTTTGGGGATGACAGCAGATTCGCTGCTGGCATTGCCGTGGCGTGCAGGAGTGACATTTTGTTTCTTAACGTCACTGGGAGTGTGCAGGAAGTCATGGACCAACAGCAGCCAGTCAAATATGAGAAACACTCGAAGGTTGTTGAGAACGACAGTAAAACAGGAGGAATCTTTTGTAGACCTGCAAGAAAGAAAGGAAACAGAAAAAAAAGAGAATCGCAAAGAGAAACAGGGTGTTTCAATCTCTGCCAAGGCCTTACACAGGGCCAGTAAGTAGCAATTCAGTGTTACTTTTTTCTTTCCTTCTGTTTCTAGGTTACCCCTATGCTATCCTAGATGGCCTCAGATGCCTGAACTTGGTGATCCTTCTGCTCAGGCACGGGTGTACCTGGGAGCGCAGATGTGCAGCTCCATGCCAGGCCCCGCTCCAGTGTTTCATAACCGCCACCTCTGAGCATGGAAACATTCGGAGCACGGCTTTAGGAGCACACCAAGTCTAAGCGTTTTGGAGGTCAATCACATTTTTTAAAGAACTTATTTTATGTGTATGAGCATTTTGCCTGCACGTGTACCTATTCACCACATGCATGCCTAGTGACCAGGAAAAGTCACAAGAGAGCACTGGATCTTTTGGAAGTAGAGTTAGAGACAGTTGTGAGCCACCATGTGGGTGCTGGAACTGAACCCAGGTCCTCACTCAGCAAGAGCAACAAGTGCTCTCGATCAATGAACCATCTCTCCAATCCCTCATAAAAAAGAGAGAGAGGCACACACAGAGAGAGCTATATCTAAGAAAGCAGGATACAGAGTCCTCAATTAACATTAGACTGTAGCAAGTATTTATTAGGCAGCATCTAGAGCCTCTTTTTTCTGTCTTTAACAATAATTATTAGTAGTAATAATAACTGAGAGGGCACCAGACAGTGGTAGCGCATGCCTTTAATCCGAGCACTCAAGAGGCAGAGGCAGACAGAGCTCCATGAGTGAGGTCAGCCTGATCTACAAAGTGGGTTCCAGGATGGCCAGTGCTACACAAAGAAACCCTGTCTTGGAAAACAATAATAATTGAGAGGGCACAATGGCACAACTGGCTACCTGGTAGGTAGAGCTGGGATGCTCCTAGCCATGACACAATGCACAGGACTCCTATAGGAGCAGCCTGATCTGGAATACCAACATAGGCTAAGCATCCCAATCCAAATACCCAAAATGCTCACATCTGAATTCAGAGCCTTTGGATGTTTTTTCATTTTTGTTGTTATGTGTGTTATGTGTATAGGTGTTTGCCTGTATGTATGTCTTTGTACCACAAGTGTACAGTGCCCAAAGAGACCAGAAAAAGGGACTGGTCTCCTGAGACAGAAGTTCCAAAATGGTTCTGAGTTGTCACCTGAGTTCTGGGAACAAAACGTGGACCTTCTGCAAAAGCAGCTTTAACTGCTGAGCCATTACTCCAGCCATGGATATTGGAAGGGCTATTAGAGATGTTTAACTGGCAAAGCTTATGCAAATTCTCCAAAATATGAGGGGGAAAATCCAAACTCTGAGATGCTTCTGGCCACAGGCTCTACTTTTAAGGAATAGCCACCCTTCAGTGTTAAGACTGGAAAAGGCTGGTCCAGTAAGAAGAGCAAAGGCTTTGAAGTCAAGAGGCCCAGAGTAAAATCTTGTCCCTCTCAAGCTGTGTTCTCATATATAAAATGGGAACTACTAACATTGTAAGTGAAAGCACCAAGCACGTGGCAGGTGTCCCCCCATCGCTCCTCCTGTCATTCCTGACAGCAGGCCTAAGATGGATGAGGCACCTTCTTAGAAGCTCAGGACAGCTTCACAAACACCACATTCATATACAGTACTATTTGCCTTCTTTAACTGCAGCTAACCTCAGACCCCAGACCTTTTAGCCTGAAAAGGACATTGGTCACAGGTGGATAGCAAGCACCCTAGAGTAGAAATGGGGCAGAGGGATGGACAGGAGACAGAGACTGGTTTTGTAGTCTTCAAGGTTCCCAAGAAAGACTCTCAGGCCTGGTGTGAAACCCCAGTATCCTCGGGGTGATGGCCAGCCATATTACCACACTAGCAGGCAGAGGCCAGCAGAGGCAGGCTAGGGATAGGTCGCAGGGTCTGGGAGTCAAACTTGATTTTGTGAAAGAGACCCTGGCTCTGGCTGCTACATTTACTCACTCCCCAGCCTGCCTGGGAAAGGCTTACTTGGGGATGTGCCTGAGGCTGCTTTCTCCAGTCTCGCTTCTGCTAAACCTGGCTCGATGCCTCTAGAAAAGGGCAAGACACAGCTCCTTCTCTCACACAGCATCTGTCACAGAAACACTCTACCCTTTTGTAATGGACAAAAAATGTTGCCCTCAGTAAAATTTTTCCACCCTATTCTGAGCAGAGATTGTCAGGCCTTGGTGCTGACTGGAAAGTCAGTGTGTCAGACCCCGTTCTGGAAAATATTTCAAGCCTTGAAACACTGGGAAGTAATTTATATTTCACATACAAAATCCCAACAGAAGAGCGATTCTTCCTGAAGCAGTTCACTCCTCTCACTAACAAGGGCATGCCTGTTAGCAAAAGTCAAGGTAAGAATTGATTGTTTGGCTCCATGAAACTATGTGCCTTTAGTATTTGCACAGAATAATACTTTAGGCCTCCTATATATTAAAGACATGACAAGGAGGGGACAAAAAGCTGACTACTTAGGAAGTAAAGCAAACACCAAACCACCCCTCTGCTGGAGAACCGGGGAAGCCTCCCGTTCTGAGAAACATCTTCAAAGGGGCTGCTAAACACATCCATCGCATCCCAAGGCTACACTCAGCCAATGATGGAGGTCAGAGGCCATGAAGAGTTAGTGAATTCAGCTTTGGTATCAGAGACCTAGGTCTAACTTGTGACTACTAGACTTCTAACCTGTGCAATCTCCCAAGAGTCGATTGGACCTTCTCCAGGAGCGGGTGCGTGCGTGCGTGTGTGCGTGCGTGCGTGCGTGCGTGCGTGTGTGTGTGTGTGTGTAAAAGGGGGTGGAGTTGCCCATGTTTGCATATCTGGGAGGATTCAAATAGCAGTAGGTAAGATTCCTGGTCAAGGCAGGGACCAGCAAGAAGCCACCAACACTGCCACTGTTGGGATCCTAATGTTCCCAGGCTAAAATGTCTCCTTTGCTAGGCCTCCTAAACGAGAGACCAAGAGCTCCTCCCCACACCAACCATACAAGAACAGCCCTGAGCCATAAGAATCTCACACTAGAGCAGTGGTTTTCAACCTGTAGGTTGAGACCCCTTTGAGGCTCAAACAACCCTTTCATAAGGGACACATGACTGATATCCTGCATATCAGATATTTAAATTAAGATTCATAACATATCCTGCGTGTCAGATATTTACATTAAGATTCATAGGTGATATCCTGTGTATAAGATATTTACATTAAGATTCATAACTGATATCCTATGTATCAGATATTTACATTAAGATTCATAACAGTAGCAAAATCACTGCAAAGATGCAGCAAGGAAAATAGTTTTATGGTGGGGGTCACCACAACACGAGGAGCTGTATTAAAGGGCCGCAGCATTAGGAAGGTGAGAGTCACTGACCTAGAGGAGCATGAAAGGATACAACTATGACAGCAGTAACAGCAGTAGCCACTTCGGGAGACAACTGACTTGCCAGAATGACTCAGCTACTGCTTCAATCCATAAAAGAGGAAAGTAAATCTCAAAGCTTAATAAGGAAACAGCTATGAAGAGGAAGACTAAATCTTAGGGCTAAGGTCTGTCACATTCTAGAACACCCCCCTCTCATGTCGACCCCATCCCCATGCCCTACCCCACTGCCTCCCATGATATCAGACTCAGGAAGCCCTGCGTAAATAACTGTTCTGGCAGAACCGCCTTCCTCTCATGTAGACCAAAGGCCCTGGCGTGGGTTTTTTCCTTAAACTCACATAATTTCTTCCTTCCCAAGTCATTTCACAAATTAAAGCTTACAAGAAGGATCTGGCTCAATGTCAAACTACTTTTTTTAAGGCAACAGAGACACCTTTTGGTGAGTCCATGATACTGTAAGGGAGCTGGTGAGCGCTGGCAAGTGCTGGTGGTTGCTGGTAAATGTTGGTGTGTGTTGGTGGGTGCTGGTAAATGCTGGTGAGTGTTGGTGGGTGCTGGTAAATGTTAGTGAGTGCTGGTGAGCGCTGATAAATGTTGGTAAGTGCCAGTGGGTGCTTGTGGGTGCTGGTGGGTGCTGATGAGTGCTGGTGAGCCTCCAATTTTTTCATTCTTTGATGTTCTAAAGCCATTTGGCCTACTGACCACAGAAGGAAATATCTCCATAAGGAAAGACAGAGTTGGAGCGCTGGAGAGATGACTGAGCGGTTAAGGAAACTGCTCTTCAAATGCCAGCCCCCACATGATGCTTACAAATGTCTGTAACTCTGAGATGTGGCACTGTCACACAAACATACCTGCAGGCAAAACAGCAATACACTTAAAATGAAAGTAAATAAATTAAAAGGAGGAGGAGGAAAGAAAAAAAGAAAGATTAGGGTTGGGGGTCCAAGTGTGAGGGTACATGCCTGTAATCCGAGCACTGGGCAAGCTGAGGTAGAAGGATACTGACTTCAAGGAAAGCCTGGGCTACAGAGTAAATTTCAACCCAGCCTGGGTTACACAGAGAGACCTATGAGGGCACAGTGGGACAGAAAAAGGATGGCAGAGCTGCAGTCTGCCTCCACTACCTGAAATGCAGTTCAATCTGAATGGAGCCCTGGGTGGCGCTGCTGCTCTTGGAGGGCTGAAAGATACAGTTGAACACATTGGTCATGCCAGGGCTGGGCTTCTGCCCAGCATAGCGGGTGTCAAATGCCATCATAGAATGGGAAACCAAGTTAATGGACTTGGTCTGGTTGGAAAAACTCTCATAGAGCAGCTTACATTTCTTAAAGTCAAATCTGAAAGGAAAGAAAGCAAATGAAAAGTTAAGCATAATCCTACCTTACAAAATTAAGCTCAAGTGTGGAACAAGAATACCATCATCAATGTATCAGAGTCCCTTTCAATCTGCGATCCTGCACTAGCTCTGTTCACAAGCCACTCCAAATGTAATTAGTGGCACTGTGCTTTAAGCTTTTTCCATTCACAGAGAGGTGATTATAGCCACAGGAATGCATAGAGCACTTAGTAGTTGCTCAGTACCATTATGATGATGATACACACAGAGTCAGAATCACTGAACCAAAGGTTGCAAAAAAAAAAAAAAATATGCCAGCTGGTGGTATGCTCACCTTTAATCTTGGGAGGTTAAATCTGCTCTTGGGAGGCAGAGGCAGGCAGATCTCTGAGTGAGTTCCAGAACAGCCAGGGCTACACAGAGAAACCCTGTCTCGAAAAACCAAAAAGAAAAAAAAAAAAATCAAAAGAACAAGAAGAATAAAGGTGCAGCCAGGCATCAAAATAGTCTCTGAAAAAGAAAAAAAAAAGAGTATCTTCACTTCTCCCACACACACACCCCCTAAAATTACAGGTCGGGACTCAAGTTCACCATGTCATGCCTCCCTCAGCTGAGCCGGGAGCAGGCCATGCAGATTTTGAACAGAAAGACAAGTCAGAAGTGCTTCAGAGGGGTATTACTAGCTCTGACACCCCATTTTCAAATGCAAACCAACTTTCCACCCATATAACCTTGGGCTAGTAAAATAAAAATTAAAAACAAAAAAATTATATATTTTGTATACATAATTATTTATATATATATATACACATAATATATCTACACACACATAATATATACACACAATATATCTACACACAGTCAACAGCAGCATAATTATTTATATATATATACACACAATATATCTACACACAGTCAACAGCAGCAATCCAGCTGGAAAACTGGAATATCCGCTGCCCAATTTAGAGGACAAGGGAGAGCTTTCAGGGTAGAAACACAATGCACTGTTCCGAATCCCACTCCAGATTCCCACATCTATTCTAAAAAACGAGTGACAGAAGTTAACAGCCCGGCCAGCACAAGTCCAAAAACGGAGCAGCTGCTATGGTGCTTCCAGGTTTCCCAGTAGCCAGCTCAGCCCAGTGCTGTCAATTGTCAAAACAGTTCTCATTTATATTCTCTGTCTGTATTCTGTCAATTTTAAAGCATTGACGCACAAGGCAGTCACCAGGGATGCACTGCCCAGAACTGGGTCAAAACTGTATAGACACAGGGCAAGGTGCCCCCCACAATCCCTCATACTGGTCAGACCATGGTCCAGCTCCAAGTGTACCAGAGCACTGAAGTGCCACCCAAAGCTATCCCAGAGCTCTTAGTTTTCAATCTGCCCTGCCCAAATGCTCAGCACATGGGCAGTGACACACCTATGTCCCAGCTACTCAAGGAGGCTAAGGTTGGGATCCTGGAGTTCAAAGTGAACCTGGAAAATACAGCCAGACTCCACCTCAAAACCAAAAAAAATAATCAAAGTAAATGGTCTGTCACTCAAGAGACAAAACAGCAGAGCAGCCTGTCGCCCACAGTGTTCTAGCGTGAGGGAAATCGTACCTTCATAGTTCTAAGTCACCCGTGTTTGGGGAGAGCTATTAAAGGGGCATAAGCTAACCTGACTTGGCTGATAGGACAACCAAACTGAAACCTCGAATAAAGTACTTGGGGGCCAGCAGCACAGCTCTAAGGAACCTGATCAGCAGCAGCTCACACACACCACACACCCTCATTCTCACGCATGTACAAACATGATCACACATACATGCACACACACACAGAGCACTTACACACTTCATCAGCCTCAGGCCACCGTTTCACTCTGTCCTCCGCTAATATGAAAAGGGTACATTCCCACATCGTCCTCACTGCCAGTAAAACCACAGAGCTAACCCAAGTCTGACCTGGCTAGGGAGCCAGTGCCTTCTTTTCCTTTCGGATCCTTGAGCTCCAGGCTCACGTTCACCATGTCGATGAGGAAGCACATGCACGTGTACACCTCTCCACTCAGCACAGTCTGTGAAAGGAAACTCTAGTCAGGCTCGGGTGACAGTGCCGACCAGAAGGTGAGCCCAGAGGTAAAGAATCTAATCCACCTGCTGTCCTACCCACCCCCGCTGCTCTGCTGCTCCCCGCCTTCTTGGAGGAGTATCCACACAGGTGACCATCCGCTGGGACTACAAGTTAGGGAAGCACACAGTCTGCCTACTCACGTGTATCCTTGGATCCTGCAGGTCATAAGGCCGCATGAACTCTTCTATGGGCTCCCCCAGGTTGTTCTCCAATAAGCCTCGGATCAGCTTGTATTTACACAGATCCAGGGAGCAGTGCACAGATGACAGACTGCCATGGACAGTTATGTCTGCCACCGTGTGACTTATTTCTCTATGAGAAAGAAAGAAGGCCACTCTCAGAAATAAGACACTAACTGCCTTGGTACAGAACGGTCAAATGTAATGCTACAATGTGGCTACCTATATTATCAGCCAGTTATAATCTTAACTTCTGATGGGGAAAAAAAAAAAGTCATGCATCTCCAATGATCAAGTTACTATGCCTGCCATGCTTTAACTACAGACAGACTTTTAGCTCCTAAATGTACATGGAGAAAATCCTCAGATCAAATGAGCTGGGGAAACAGCTCAGTACTAGAACACAAGTCTCGCACATATGGCCCTAGGTTCCATCTCGAGCATGCCATGTGAACATATACATACAAATACATATGAGCTAATTAATGTTTTTATTTTATATATGTGGTTATTTTGCCTGTGTGTATGTGTACAAAAAGAGGAGGTCTTATTGTAATATTGAGTTGGAAGTGTCACCCCAGCCCCTGAAATTGCCTGGTAATTGCCAAGTACTTGGACTCCAATTCCCAGCCTGCCAAGCGCTTGGACTCCAACTCTCAGCCTGCCAAGCACTGACCCCTCCTTGGGGAGGGTCAGGACCACTCCCACAGGGTATTTAGGCTCACCAGAAAAAGGAACATGTGGTTTTGGGTTTTACATGTGCTCTCCACGCTCCTGACCACCTGAGAGCCTGGCATTCATTAAACATGGGCATTTTTGATTCGGTCTAATCTGTTTTGATTGGAATTCTTTGCGCCAGCAGAGAGGCTCTGTTAGGAAATATTCCTAACACCTATCTCCTGGATATGGAGTTATAGGTGGTTTTCAGCTTCCATGTGGGTGCTGGGAATTGAACCCAGGTCCTTTTTGAGCAACCAGTGCTCAAAACTGCTGAGCCATCTCTCCAGCCTCAAGTTTTGTTTTTGAATTTGTTTGTTTGTTTTTTTTTGAGACAGTTTCACACTGTGGCCCAAAGTCTTAAACTCCTAGCAATCTTCCTGCCTCAGTCTCCTAATTAGCCTAGTAATAAGGAAAATCTCACAAGAGTTAGAAATAGCTTAACTATTCCAGTTGAGGAAGTAATATAGATCAGATGCCCAGCTCGTAGCTCCAGATCCCATGGTAGATGGAAGAAGAAACAAGTCTTTCCTCCTGAGCATGGGGGACACTCACTAGGACAACACCTGACAGTGCCTGGGGGAGCTGCAGTGAGACTGAAGATGCCCATGGCTGCTGGGACACACATGCCTCATGCTAGGACTAAAGAGCTCCCTCTGCCTTCCATGGGTGCAACAGGCATCATGGCTCCTCCATATACAATGTCTGAATACATGAACTTAAGGTCTGGGATTTAAAGAGGTAGATGTGCAAAGCTATATTTAAACAAAACAAAATAAACCTGCTCTAGGGTTAAGGGATATAGCTCAATGGTAGGGGCTTGCCTAGCATGTAGTACGTCCCTAGCCTTGGTCTCAGAACTGCCAAAAATAAGTAAATAAATTTGACTTGTCTGCAAGGGAAAACCTATATACAATAAGCTGCTTTGTTTTGTTTTACTTAATATACATGAGGGGTCAGGGGTAAGGTGTATGCTGAGTACAGGAATCCAAGGAAGCCAGAGGTAGGGATCCTCTGAAGCTGGAGTCACAGAGAAGCACTGCCATGTGGTGCACTCGTGGGTGGGGAGTGGACAGCATATCTGCAGGTGTGTTCTCACTGAGCCAAAGAGCCTTGCCACCCCACACAGCACCGAAGGGAGGAGAGAAGTTCAGAGAAGCAGAGAAAGAAGAAAAGCTCTTCTTAAAAACCATTGCTTGCAAAGAAAACCAAGAGTTCGGTTCCTAAATAAGAACCTCTTAGGAGAGCCAAGCCAGGCTCATCAAATAGAGCCCATGTCAACCATAACCGGACACCAGCCAGGGAGCTCTGGCATAACAGGTCCCAGTGAGAGAATGGCATAAAGTGAATTGCCCAAACCTGGGGGCTAGAACAGGGCTATTTAATGAGGCTACTTTCTAAAGTGTCCCATTATAAATATTTTTGGGGGGTTGTTTATTTTACTTCATCTGTATGTGTGCACGTGTGCATGTGTGCAGGTGTTCATGGAAGTCAAAAGAGGGCATCAGATTCCCCAGAGATGGAGTTATGGGTGGTTGTAAGCTGCCTGGCATAGAGGATAGGAACCACACTTGGGTTCCCCCAGAAGAGCAGCAAGCTCTCTTAACCACTGAGCCATCTGCAGCCTCAGCAGAGCTCTTTGATTGCTATCTAGACAATTTCGATCTTTCCCTAGAGTTAAAATGCAAAACGCTGCTTTCTCCCACACCAAAGCACCATAATGAAAGATGTCATAAGCTGTAATCAGGGTTCCAGCATGGGCCAGGTAAGCCGGAGCATTCCCTAGGCTACAACCTTGCTAAATCACACCCAAGCTTTGGGCCTGAGCATGACTCTATTGGTCTAGGATCATCAAGTTTCCCAGGCAGTTATGAAGCCAATGAGAACTGAATCAATGATTGCTCTGAACCACAGACACAAGCTTCCTGCACATGAGGCTAACTACAGAGTAAACCAGGACTGGCCCCTCGGTCTTTAGGAGAGCTTTTCAATGGGCTCCTTTATAAGGGCAAAGCAAAACTGCACCTGGGCAGTTATGCAAACAAAATAAATGGACTCCAGGGAATCAGCAGTAGGGGGTCCAACTGCCCATCTTTTTTCCAGATACGTTGCCTGCTCTCACTACCTCCCTATTACCACTTAAACACATGCTAAATTCCAACTCTTTCTTCTTTGTCAAGGCAAGGTTGCAGAAGAGTCCCCCGAGTCAAACACTAAGTTAGAGCCATCTAACTGCCTTCCTATGTCTCTCAACAAAATATAAGCTCTGTGATGGCAGCAGTTCCTCTTCCATCACACACACCTGTGTGTCTAGCACACAGCAAGGACTCCATTAACACTCTGCATGGTGAAGAAGCGCTCCTCACTTACCTTACAACACTGATTCCAACCTACCAAGATTCTGCTTACAAGGTATTCAGAAAGGTATTCAGATAACACTCACTTGTCCAAATTCCTCTCCACCTGCAATTTCAGCCTACAAGGCTCAGTTAAGAGACTTCCTCCTGTCTGGCGCACAAAATAGGAAGGGAAGATCAGGTCCCCACTATTGCTGTCGGAGGCTTGAGAACCCTCTCTGGGGTGTCTCTCTGCAGCAAAGATGTCCATGTCCTGCAGATCCACGACAATGCAATCCAGCAGGCAGACATGGTCTTCTGAAAGTATCCAAGGAAAAAGAGGCAAGAACAAAATTAGCACTCAGAAAGGGCTGGGCCTGAGCAAACTACAAGACCAGAGTCCATTCATTCTGCCCTTGAAATTCAGAACCAGTTGCCCTGCTCTGCACTATTCAGAAACGTGGCCATCAACTATGAGGCCTTAACTATGGCCTCAAGAGCCCAGCATGCATTGTTTCCAGCTCTGTGTCCAACACATGCTGCTGCCTGCCCTCCACACCAGCCACGCTGCTCACATCCCAGCAGCAGAATTCTTTTTTCAAACACATACCATGTTTAACCATTTCTGCTACCACTGATCAGACCCAAACCACCTTCACCCTTGCCTACAACACCTTCATAAACGATTCTCCATTGTACCTGCATAATTCCACATTCTTGCCACAAAATGTCTAGACAAAAAAGAAGCAGACTGAAATGTTCTCTTCCTTTAGAAACTTCAGGAGCTATGTTTAATCCAAAACTCTGGAAACTCCCTGCAAAATGACTGCAAGGCCCTACATAAGCCCCACAGCCCACTTGTCTGACCTCATAACAAGCCATTCTCCCATTTGCTCTCCAATCTTCAGGTCTCCAGTTATTTGCATCTCCCAAAAGGCCACACTCTTTGCTTCTTGGGAAGCCTCACCAGTACCATGACCTTCCTACCTTCATCTACATCGGGTCCTCAGTTTCCTTCTGTCTTTCCCATAACATGTACCATAACATATGAATACCATGTTTACCTAATATCTTTCTCCTGTAAGTACCACTCTGGAAGGAGCTATATCTATATCTATATATCTATATATATATCTATATCTATATATCTATATATATATCTATATATATATATATGGGACAGAGTATTCTAACACCTAGCATTAAGCAAGAGCTTGGTAAACAGTTCTTGATGAGATGGTTGCACTAACAAATATATGAAACCCATGAGAGCAGAGCTAATCTGTGAGAGAGGTGTAGAACAGTAATGTCATGGCCACAGAGAGACTGTAGGAGCAGCTGTAGAACCTAGAACCACATGGAGACAGTGTGAAAACCACAGCCTTCATCCAAGGCCGGGTACCACTGATGAGAGAATTTTAGTAAAAAACATCAACTGGGTAGGAGAAATGATGTTGGAACAGACATATTCCTGGACAGACATTCCAAATCCCTGTGTATATTTACACAAGTTCACATATATATATATATATATATACCTGTACAATGCCCGTGTACATTCACTTCTGTGTGGAGGGCAAAGGTCAGTGTCTTATGTTGTCTTCCTCAATAGTTCTACACCGTATTTTTTGAGCACACTACCTGGAGCTTACCCATTCAACTAGACTGGCTGACCAACAAGTCCCAGAGATCCCCCTGCCTCCACCTTCCCAGCACTGGTATTATGGACATATGCCACCTTGCCCAGTTCTGTTGTTGTTACTGTTTAACGTGAGTGCTGGGGATTAAATGCCAGTCCTCGTGCTTGTGTGCAAGCCCTCTCCTGACTGAGCCATCTCCCTAGGCCACCTCCATCTCTTCCTACAGGCATCCACCTCTATGTCAGGCTGGCTGCATGTCTAATCGTCACTGTCTTAACCACTTGAAGAGTGGGTCACAGCACCCCTCCAAGTACCACAGCACCCATCGGAGTTCAGAGACAGAGTCACACCAGTCAACTGTCTCCTTCTAAAACTCACCATCCTGCTCTACCACCTACTAGCCACATGACGAGCCAACTTACCTCATCTCTCTAAGCCTATCACTCCTCCCTCCCGTGAAGGGGAGATAAACGCTGAGCAGGGTGCTACAAGGATAAGTTCATGCAAATAAACACAATGGCATCTGGTTCACTGATGTGTTTAAAAAAAAAAAAAAAAGCCACAACCATGAACAAAATTATCTTTCATCAGCACAGCCACTAGTCTCTTTGGTCTCACCTCCAGGACTACGAGGTCCTGCATGGAGTCCACCAGACCTCAGGTCTATCTAGCAAAAGCAATCAGAACCTCCTTCAGCTGCCACCCTTCACTACCCACGGTGCAGCCTCACTGGGCTCATCTCAACTGCCCCATATACTATGCCTGCCTCCCAGCTGAGTTCCTCAGAGAAGCACCTCACTTTCTAACATGGCATCCATCACCAACACGCTGAAAACTACAGAGCAAAGATTAGGCCCAGGCTCAGAGTGACAGATTCTTATAGTCACAAGAGGGCAGAGTCACAACCCCAACACTGGAGAGGAAGAGGCAGAATGTAGAGGTCAGGCTAGCCTAGGCTACTTACAGAGCCTTGTCCCGAAAAGCCCAAAGAGGGAAAGAGATAAAAATCAAAACCAAGAGTACCCACAGCAGGATGACTCAGACCAGAGAGTCGTTTTACAGCAGTTCCATCCTTAAGCCTGGCTGACACCAATCTTAGTGTCTTATTCTGGGGAACAAAACAGCAGCCTGCAAGGATGGGGTATGGATAACAGCTTATGAGGACACAGGGCTAGGGGGCTGTCACCATCTGCTGGGAGTCATGTGGACCTATAAGAGTTCCACAAATAACCAAAAGCCTCTTCCTTTCTATCCCATCTAAATGAATCTACTTTAGAAGTTATCTGAGACTAAACACACCTAACACATTCATGCCTCAAAAGCAGCATGAGGCTTGCTTGGTCACGGCATAGATGTCAGCCCCCATCACATCAACGCATCATGTCAGCCTCTGCCATGTCAACATGGTCCACAGAGCTCCTGGAAGATCTTCAGGGTAGCCCTACCTGCACTGTGCAGCTCTTTCTTCTTCTCTTACCTGGGCTGCTGGAACTTTGGCTAACAGGTGGCATGGCCTGCTGCCCTCGCTGCTTGATGGAGGCACTGGGTACAAACTCGCTCTTCAGGCTGCCAAGGCCCACTCCTGCAGGAGGCGTCATGAACAGCCCCTGTCCGTGGGGCCCCTTGGGATCCTCTGTGCTCGTCATCTTCTTCACGCTGCGTTTGGGTGTGCCTGTTGGAGAAGCTGAAGGCACAGATTCCTAGGAGGAACGGAAGGAAATTAGAAGGCAGAGATGTGGGGGCAGCAGGACCTTCACAGGCTCAGAAACCGCATCCTAGTCCCTAAGTTCTCAAAGAGTGTAGCAGATCCTCTGCCCTCAGACTCCAGGGACAAGAAAGTGGTGGCAGTGACACTTACCACCTCACACACTTATCTTCAAAAATGTTACCAAAGATTACATTCCTGTTGAGAGCTACAGCAGCATGGCAAGAAAACACTGTCTTTTGGCTCAAGAACAAATACCAATTTCAGTCAAATTTAACCAAAGCAAATTTCTCAATCACACAATATATTTACTGCTTTGGGGGAGAGATAAGCTTACTGTAATTAAAAAAATAATGTGCCTAGGGGACTGCAGATGTGCCTACAGTATGGAAATGCTTCCCTAGTCTGCAAGGATCCCTGGGTGGGATGCCCAGCACCCATAAACTGGATGTGCTGTCACACACCTGTAAGCCCAGCTAGCAGTGGAAGCGGTTCAAGGCTATCCTCGGCTACACGGCGAGTTTGAAGCCAGCCTGGGATGTAAACAAAAGTATCTAATGGCAATATAACTGCAATAGAATTACCCCAGGAAGATGTTTATGCATTCTGGTCTCCCCACATGCACTACATTTGCTATCTAAGTAACCACAGAAACGAAACAGAAGGCAAACAGGAGGCTAGCTGCCCATGTCAGCTTCCTGCTCACATGGAGGAAAGCCAACCCTGGGATTCTGTGGAAAGACAGGACTCTTTTCTTGCTGAGAGCTTTTAGTTGATTCCACAAAGCAAGCCTGTCATTGGTACTTCAGCTTCTCCAGGTCCTCAGGATTCCTCAGAGCCCTGTCTGTGTGTGGCTTCTGCATCATGGGACAGCTCCTTCTTGGTGCTGGCAGCATGGACGCAATGGTTCTCTGCTGCTCACTGCTACAAGGCTGACTCCTCAGCTTTCTTTGGACTAAAAGGTGAAAACCCTGTGATCTCTCCACTTCTTGAGCAGTAATTACAACTAACGGTAACACAAACTTCCTGCATTTTTCAAGAAAGATTATTAGGTAGATGCTATCCTTTGAATGTTTCCACATGAAAATGCCCTAGTGCTGTTTACCTCAACTGCAGACAGCGTTTGTTGCTCTTCCACTTGACTTCCCTCTACTTCCTCTCTGTCGTTAGTTTAAATAAATCAACGGCTTCAGGAGATCAGGCTTTTGAGCAACTCTGCCTTAGAAATTATGGTTTAAGCACAAGCTATGGTTGAGAAAAAGAAAAGGCAAGGATAGGCCAAAACTCCAAACATGTCTTCTGTCGCATGGGGTTTTATAGGAAAGTGTCCCCACATTCAGAAGTCATAAAAGCTGAGGGCACAAGTACTCAGGCGATCTACAGGCTCCACGTCAGGAGTATTTGCTGCTCTTGGGCCGCTGGACTGCGCATTAGACTCACCTCACATGAGCAAGAACATCAAGAGGCAAGTGTACACGCAATGTGGAAAGGATCAACACAGAGACCGTCAGTCAACACTGGGCTTGTATGAGGAGAGGCGACCTACACGGCTAAGTGCACCAGATCACAGAGATCCGCACAAGTGACACACTCCACACAACCTTATGGAATTCCACTCAACAACCATAAGTGGGTAACAAAGCAGTTTCCCTAGGATCTCTGGATGTAAAATGAGGACATTCAGGAAGTAGTAGCCAGGGCTAAAATGACTCTTGATACAGACCTAAGAAAGGCTCCTCTACTCAAGCAAAAAGTAACTTCCCAAAGCTACCACACACAAACTAACGAAGCAGGCCTCTCCCGCAGTGGGACATTCCAAAGGGTCAGCATTTAGGGGTTTTAATTGGTTTTATTTGGTTCTATTTTAAGTACATGAGTGTGAACTGACTGCTGAATCCCATAAGGTTGTTTTTTTTTCCCCAAAATAACCAAGAGATGAAAAGGGGGGGAGAAAGAGAGGAAAAGAGAGAGTGAGAGATAGAGAGAGAGAGAGAGAGAAAGAAAGATGTCTACATTATGCCTTGAAGAAAAGATAATCGTTGTAGGTGCGGCCACCTAAAATAAAATCCTCAAAAACAAATGGAGGCAAGTTTCATCATCAAAATGCTATAACTTGTGCTGTTATTTGGCTTAACAAAAATAGGAATCTTTTGTAAAAACATCTTGAAATAGTTTGGCAGTTCTTCATCCACGGCTAACTTTAGAGCACACTTGTCACTCAGACACAGACACATCTGATGCAGACAATGAGCCCATTCCTTTTTCTGGAAAGGGAGAAAAGCAAAACAGTGCGACTGAACTAGATCTCTGACTACAGGTGACCCCCTGCCTCAAGCATTTAGTGTGACCTCAAATAAAGATGTATGGAAGACACATTCCAAAGAGCTTACCCACTATGTCACACTCCCTGAACCTCCAGAGAGGGAGGGGCTACAGATAAAGGGCTGTCATGAAGAGCCGGCTCATCAACAGAGCATGCACACTGGGCTCACCATTACCCAAGTTGCTAGATACATACACCAGAGAAGGGCATGCTCCAATGCATGCGAGGGAAGTCCCTGTGCTCCTCACCCTACAACAACCGTGCCCTACACACCTATGCATCCCACTCTTCAGCCATGCCTTTTCTCCCCCCTCACCCCCAGTAAAGGAGCCAGCAAATGTGCTTCTCCCAAGCTCTATGAGCTGTTACAGCAACTTACTGGACCTGAGGAGAGATTGTGGGAACCCTACTGGTTAGTCAGCAGCGTGAATCACCTAGACCTGTGGTTTGGTGGCCACAGTGGGCCCAAGCTAGCTAACTTCAGACAGCTGCACCATGACTGACCTGAACTCCCGGCAGGTTTCTACAAAGTTAGAAAATGGAGGGGTAGGGAAGCCCGCACACAGCTGGTGTCAGGACTGCTATGAAGAAACAGGATTTCTTTTTATATGCAGAGGAGTTAGTACCAAATGACAGAGTGGGTGTCCAACAAGAGTCAGCTACCTACTGCTGTTTCTGCTGTTCGATGAGCTAACAATCAAGCCTTACACTTCTTGAGGCATATCTCTTTCCTACATTAGTAGCTGCTGGACGACAAACAGGCACAGCTGGCAGGGATCCAGTCAGTGCTTTTCCCGCACACTAAAGATGAGTTTGTACCAAATAAGCAGAGGGAATGAGGGCTGGAGACCAGCAAGGAGTGGTGAGAGCATACTGAGCATCTGCTATTTAGAAATGTCACTCAGGCTCCAGAAGGCAGAAACCAGTGAGGGGACCAAAGTGTCTCCAAGGCCTGCTCAGCTTTGGAGCTAACTGGCTGTTCATGCTCGGAATCCTAGCTTTACCAAATAGAGAGTGAAAAGGCTGGCAAAGGTTCAGCCGAGGACCTCAAACACGACAGGAAACAATGTCCAGGTCATTTCAATCTGCAAGACACGATCTAACATTTTACCACTACGATATTTTTAAGAGTCTTCAGGTAAAAACGGGACCAGTAAGGAAAACTGCCCATCTAGGAAGGAATGTCTTTCTTTTTTAATTTACTATTACTATGTAGATGCATGATCTATGTGTGAGTGTGGGTACATGTGGGCAACAGCAAACAACTTTTGGAGATCAGCTCTCTCCTTCCCCTATGGGTTCCAAGGACTGAACTCAGGTGGTCAGGCTTGGTGGCAATTCTACCCCACCCTGATGCTTTTATACTTGTAGAGTGCACTGTAACCAATAGAAGACTGGACCCACAGGGTTGTTGGCTGAAACAAGTTCATTGCGCTTAATGAGGGTTACACTTAAACTATCGCAGTTGAAAGGTTAGTTGAAATGTCAATAAAATGCTAAAGAAATCTTCCAGCCATAGGCCTCGAAGAGAACAGCAGCCTCTGAGCCATGGACTGGGGATTTTTCAGTTCACATACAAATTCAAACTAAACTGAAGAGCTGCAGATGCTGAGGGCTCACCTTATCCTGCAAAAAGGTTCCAGGAAAGCCAGCGAAGAGAAACTTGTTCTTTACTTTCAACTTGCCCAAATTTGCTACTATCAGATTATTTGATCTGGAACTTTCTGGGATGAGAAGCACAGGGGCACCAGCCTCAATATCCAGAAGAACTCTCGAGCATCGCTGAGCCTGGTCCCTCACCTGGTAAGAAAGGAAAGTGCCCATAGGCTCAGTTAATTCCCCAATTTTATAATCAGACATCCATGGTGATCAAAAACTTTCATAAACTTATACAGCAATTAAAGAATATAATAGTTTATTTGTGGCCACCAGAGTAAATCAGAATAAGAAACAAAATAATAATGGAGTGCCCAAATATTTGGAAATTAATTTCATACTCCTAAATAACCTATAGATTAGAGAATAAATCATAAGAGAAATGGGAAAATAGTTTTATAATGATGATGAAGAAAGCGGATTATGAGATGTGTGTAATGTAACAAGGAGTCTTACCAACTACGTCATCTCTCCAGGTTTGTGCTGCTTTTAAATTTGTTTGATTAGTTTGGTGTTTAGTTTTTTTGTTTTTTTTTTTTTTCAAGACTGTAGACCAGGATGGCCTCAAACTCAAGAGCTCCGTCTGTCTCTGCCTCTCAGTGCTGAGAGTAACAAGAAACGTGTGTGAAACCACACCTAGCAATTTATTTAAGGCACATAGGTGTGCCAGAATGTACATGTGTACTACATGAGTGCCTGGTGTGAAGGAAGGTAGAAGAGGCGATCAAATCCCCTGGAACTGGAGTTACAGACAGTTAATAGCTACCATGTGGGTGCTGGAAAACAAACCTAGGTCCTCTGCAAGAGTAGCCAGAGCTCTTCACTACTGAGCCAACTCTCCAGCCCCTCTGTGCTACTTTTAAGAGAAAAATACAACCTTACAGTACAAAAGGGCTTGGAGAGAGGAAATTCTAGGGATTAAACCTAGTGTGTCACTGAGCTATACCCATAAAAGGACTCTTTTTAATTTATTTAATATTTGTGTGTGTGTGCACATGCACCCATGTGTTGGGTGGAAACATGCATTCCACAGCACACATGTAAAGGTCAAAAACGATTGTATAAGATTCCTGATGCCAACCTCTGATGCCTATATGTGCCTGCATAAGCAAGCAAGAACATGGACACACACACGCATACACTCCACACTGTTATTCTTTAGATGCCTGTTTTTTTAAACTGTAGATGAAAAGGGTATAGATCAAGATGGGAGGAGACAAGAGAGAAAGTAAGAGGAGCTGGGAGAAGGAAACATAATCAAAAGACATTCTATGAAAAAAATCTATTTCCAATAAAAGAAAACAATTTTTTTAAAGTTCTATGGATCAGTTAAATTGAAAAGGCCACTTGGCTACCCACCGTCTGACCCTCAACAGCAGCTCGCTGGCGCCCTAGGACATCCTGCAGCTGAGTGAAGTGCTGGATGAAGGCCACCACCTCTGCCTGGAAGCGCTGTGTGTGCACATACTGCACAGAGGCCATCTGGAGGCTCACGCGGATGTCATGCTCTCTCTGGAGCAGCGGGTCTGGCTGCCCATATCTGGAAATTAGGAAAAAACAGGACTAAGACATCTGCAAGATTTGAGTATTAGAAGTATTGAGTATTAGAAGAAAACTAAAGTTGACTTAAGGGATTCCCCTCCAATCTTTAGCTTTAGCTATTAAAATGAAAAACCCTTAAAAGAAGCCTGTTTTGACATTAAACAAAAGTGTGGTGTGACACCCAAGGCTACAAACAGGGGGCACTGCTGAGCACAAAACTCACTACACCTCCAGAAAACACCTAAGCCACCTCAGTGCTGCCCTTGCACAGCCCCTGTGGTCCCTGCTGTAAGGGACTGCAGCTGCTCCTGGCAGAGACTATGCCAATATGGGTTTGGGGAGTAATTTTAAAAGCCACAGAGAAGTGGAAGCAGCAGAGCTAGTGCTTCTAGGGAAAGGGCGCTTCAGTGAAATGTAGACACTATCATGTCACATGTAGATTCAAAGATGAAAACAGAGGACTTTTACAGTCACTTGGAATCTAATGAACTGTGATGCCAAGAAAGAAATGATTACACAGGACACAGTCAGCGGGGGAAGAATTCGTGTTTACCAAGGAAAGCACTTTTCTATCAAGCAAAGAATTAAGGGATAGCACTAATCATCTCATTTGTTGTAGAACCATGCCATTGGTGTGTATAAAATAAGCAAATCACACTAAACACTGAAGTCAAATTCTCAGCAGAGTGTGGCAACCTCACAATGAGAAGTTCTCAGACCAGGGGAGAGTAAGCTTAGGAGGTTCACTAGAGACTGAACAAAGAGCTTTGCACAAGCTAGCAGCACTCTACCAGTAAGCTACATGCCCAGCCCACAGATGGTTTTGCGGGACTGTTTTTCTCAGCACACTAAAAATGGGGGGAGGCTGAACAGAAGCCTTAACTGTGCATGTACAGCAGGACTGTACAACCATGCTTTCTAACGCCTCTCAAGAAGCTGGAAACCTCATCCAGGAAAACCATATTTTAAAGGAAGGAGATAGGCCGAAAGGCGCCTTCCAAAATCCAACAGGAATTCAATTAAGTCACACTTATGAGCAAAAAGAGCACACTCGCATAACTCAGTGTGAGCAGGGCTCTCAGGCTGAAATCAGGAAAGAATGCTCAGTGCTACACGGAAGCCTGGAGATCGCTCAGTTTAGGCCCCCATTACAGACATAGGAAAGGTGGGATAGATTAAGTAACTTGCTTCAGGTCACACAACAAGTTGGTAGGAACTGACAGAACCATGATCTTCTGATAATTGGGATTATTTCAATCCTATCTGATATGCTCATGACACTAGGTTATCTCCAATGCAAATCTTCTTTAATAAAATTCAATTTAGACCAGGACTCCTCAAAAGCTAGATCTTTTTAATTTTACTTAAGAAATTAAAATTTTTTCAATGTTTAGTCAATAAGAATTTCAAACACTGAGTTGTCACCAGCTTGGTGACCAGGGTTTGAACCCCGGATGGTGGGAGGAGAGCAGCAGCTCCGCAAGCCTCCTCTGACCTCCATACACACACTGTGGGAGACACAGAAAATAAACACACGTAAAACAGCGTTTAAAAAGGACTCCAACCAGCAGTGATCGTGACAGAGCTGGAGAACATGGATGTTTAACAGCAGGTGTCCTGACACAGCCAGAGAGAAGACATGCATGCTTTACTTGAAAGTCTGGAAGATGAGAGCCTCTTCTCCACTTGTGGTGAAGCGCTCTCTGTAGAAGTCTCCATGTGGCGTGAGGTCACTCAGGGACAGGCTCCCAATGCTTCCCTGCAAGGCCAGGTCTCCCTCTATAGTATTAAAATTAGAACACATGATTATGGACATTTTCTCAAAGTGTTTAATGCATCTCAATTAAAACAGATGTGCGCCTGCCTCAGACTTCCACTTTTTAATCAAACTAAATGTCAGAGGTAAATTTCCAGATGCCAAGACACCAGAAAAACCTTTGATGTGCTATTTCTAAGGGTGTCAATGTCAAAGTCTCAAGGAGTTGAACAAGTCTAAACGACAACGTCTACACAAGCCAGCAACACCACATACTAAGAGACACATCTACAATGGGAAAGAAATCAAACTAATGCATTTTCAACTTAAAGACAATACACTGGCAGCTGCAGACAGAAGCAGGGTCCTTGGAGACCAGAGCACTGGTTACAAGTAAGAGGACCATCACAAGGTCTGTTCATAATAGGAATAAAACAAGAAGGGAGAAAGTGTCTGTGTCAGCTGCTCAAGCAACACTGAGTGGGCTTGCAGTGATTTGACAAAAGAAGAAAATCAGCTGGCGCATGAGGATGATGGTGCCAACACAGATTGGAAGTGGGTCTGTGCCAGGAGAACAGCCTGGGGTAAAAGGATGGAGATGGGTGCTAGGGCATGTGTACTGGAACGTGAGCATAAAATGGTCCTTCCTGCAGGGTGCAGGGGCTGGTGTACACCTGTAACCCCAGTACTCAGGAGGCAGAGGCAGGTGGATCCCTAGGAGTTGAAGCCTAGTCTACATGGAAGTTCCAGGGCAGTCACTGAACTGCTATTTCTACAGGACAAACCAATCTAACTTTAGCCAGCTGTCACCATGATCACCCAGGTATACACACACCTCTGGCAGACCAGGTCAGCTCCCCAGAGATTCAAAGGCATTTATTTATTTTTTGATTCCTGCTGTCCACTAACAAAAATGCCATGATTCTCCCTATTAAAGACCACTCTTGTAGAATGTGTTTCTAAAATAATGCCAAGCACAAGACCGCTGTATCAGTTAATTTCTTCTCCAGATGATATTCTTGACTTCATGACAGTGTCAGCATCTTGGTCTTCACTGCTGCGTTACACATTCCTTCAGGAAGGGCAGTGTTTCAGCTCATGCTTTATAAACCCTATCACTTAGAACATGCTGTTTTAGTAAGAATTCCAACATGCAAAAGCCTACCAGAAAGAGGCCAGCTTTACTACCATACCCTGCTGCAGAAACCACACACTCTCTTGGCAGCACCCCTACTTATAGCACTAACAAAACGAGCTTGTCCCATTTTCCCACAGACAGCCTTTTGACCTGCCTGTCTTCCAGATCTAATTATTAATTTCTCCCCATTTCACTTTCAAAACTATCACAATTTAAACAAACAAACAAAAATATCTGGTCACACTACACAGATAGATGCTAGGGGCCCCTGGGATGAGATGAGAGAGGAACAGGGAGGAAGTTGTACCATTACCTGCCTTTGTAATAAGCCATCCAGGCAATGCTGATCCCAAAGCCAGGATTTGGGATCACCACCAAAAATGATGGCCATACCAATACCCACCATCAAGCCACAGATGTACACCTTATTGGTGTGTGAGGACAACTAGTTTTGTGCTGGGTGGTGGAATACTTACCAAGATCGTGAGTGTTTGGTTTTGCCCCACTTACCAATCATCTCCACGTGTGCTACTAATTTGGACACATTTGCTTTAGCCAGCTCACTGGTGGCCTTGCTCAGCACAAGAGAAAGTGAATGAACCTAGGACACAAGGTACAAAACAAAAAGCAAGTCAATGAGGGAACAAGAAACAGCAGGACAGAATGGGTGAGAACGGGGACAGGCTCGAAAAGGTGAAGGTAAAGCTTATTAGTGTGTGTGAGAGAGAGAGAGAGAGAGAGAGAGAAAGAGAGAGAGAGAGAGAGAGAGAGAGAGAGAGAGAGAGAGAGAGAGAGAGGGCATGCTCATGTGTTTGTCTGGGCTTGCTCATGTGTTTGGAGGTCAGAGGACAATCTGTGGGAATGAATCTTCTCTTTCCACTTCTTCCACTGTGTGGGTCCTTAAACCTGCTGAGCCACCTCGCCATCTCAAACCTTCTCATGGTACCAATTTCATTTGTGCTCAAAGCAGACCTGCTAAGCAGGCACATGAGGAAGGAATTCCAATTTCAGATTCTGTGGTCTCCTCTACATTCCTCTGTTGGTGGGGAAATGTTACATGGTATAAAACAAGGGTTCCCATCTTAGCACTGCTAGCAGTGCATAGCTCTGTAATGACTCACAGATCTGCAAAGTCAGGTCTCATCTATAAAATCTATGTAGGCAAATGACGAGAATGATCTGGAATCCTGCCCAACGCCTTTGAACCCATATTTAACAAAGGCCTCTGTTCTACAATGGGACTTCAGGGGGACAGGGACAGTCTCCTCTTATCTCGATAATAGATTTCTCTAACAGAGGCTACACTACACTAAAATACTTTTATGTCTAAGAATTTGCTGGGTCAGTCCCCAGCTCCTCCATCTTAGTGGCCAGGCTCTGACAGAAGAGAAGGAGGAACAAAAGATGGAAGGACATGTGTGCCACACGGCCCTTTGTCCTCCAAGTCTCCACAGAGTAGGAGCTCAGGCGTTGACAGATGGGTAGGAAACTCGAAGAGAAAGAAGGAAAATTGAGAGTGGAAAGGAGGAAAGTGCCTATAAATGCAGAGAAAGTGGACCGAGCAGTGTTGGCAGAGCAGTTGATCTAAGTTCTCATTCCTCTGACAAGGACCACAGAAGGATCTCAAGACATCAAGGTCCCAGAAGAAGGGAAAATAAAATCCTTAAGCATTGAGTCTCTAAGGATTACATTTTAGACCCTAAATCTAAAAATGCTTTGTTGGAAGGAACCCAGCTGTTGCCACCTGAACCAACTTCATGGCATGGCACCTTTGCATCTCTGAGAAAGGACCAGCTGTCCTCTGCCTCCGAGTGACAGGAAGCACTTGCCACTTCGGTGCTATGTCCTCTCCAAGAAGTGCATCTGAATCAGACCATGCGGGAAAGCAGGACTACCAACACATGGCGTCCACCCCAGCACAAGCCCAGGTTCCCTAGCAGGTCGATGCACAGGGTGCTGAGGAGACACAAGAGGCATGGCTCACTTTACACACAAGAAATTAAGAAAACAGTAAATGAACAAGTGGACCCTCGTGCACACTGACTCGAATTTTCATGAGTTGTTTTACTGACGTCTTCTTACTTTATAGCTGAGAAAACATCTCTCTCAGAAAAGCCTGGCACTGCAGAGACCACAGGAAAGGCCTGGAGCCTCTCAAATCACATATGCCTCCACAATTCATCCAGAAAAAGGCATTCATGCAACATTTTGGAAATATGAGTGTGGCCTGATGGTGTTGTATAATAATTTCTGTCTGTCAATGCAGCAAGATGGACAATGATTGTGATTTTGTCCATTCTAGAAAAATATCCATTTTTTTCTAGAAACAAATGTGGAAGTGTAAAGGTATCTAAAAGAATTTTTAAATTTTACTTTGGTTTTTTGAGTTAGAATCTCACTTTATAGCCTTGACTTTAATTTTTAAACATTTATTTCTTTGTATGTGTAAGCATGCATGTGTATACAAGGAGGTCCGAGGACAACTTCCAGGGGACCTCTCCTGCTACCATGTGAATCATCAAGCCTAACAGCAGATACCTCCACCCGCTGGACAATCTGACCCACCCTGGAATCTGCTTTAAAAGACTCCAGTGAAAAGGGAATACAGGTGATGTGATGGATTTTAGTGGAGGAAATATTGAAGGTCATGACTCATTTCTTCCATTGTGATATATTACAAATCCATTATAGTAAAAATGTTCAAAAATCCGTGTCTCAAAAAATACATTGTTGGGCTGGAGAGATGGCTCAGAGGTTAACAGTACTGACTGCTCTTCCTGGGTCCAGTTCCCAGCAACGACAGGGTGGCTCACAGTCATCTATAATGAGATCTGCTGCCCTCTTCTGGCATGCAGGCAGAATATTATGTACATAATAAATAAATACAGTCCTGTGCTCCTAGAGCAGCAGTGTAAACAAAACCCCCAGGAGTGCACCACATCTTACCATAGTAGGGAAGGATTCCCGAGGCAGAGCCACCTTTATAATATATCAAATGCACCAAAGAATGGCTGAACCCTGCCACTTCCAGTCACCTTGCTAGGCCCAATGCTCCAGAGCCTCAGAGCACAGACAAGTAGTGTGTTCACCATCCCACTAAGCAAGAGACAGAGCTGGCTTTTCAGCCAACTAAGTAAGAGACAGAACAGCCCCCCCCCACCCTACTCATGCCCCCATCTCTCCTCCCAGGCATCCCCTTCTAGAAGAGTGAAGTCTGCTGTGAGTTAGAAAAGCAAGACAACACCAACATGGGGTAATAGAGTTCCCTTCCTGGCTGCTCCCAGCAGTGTATGCAAGACCCCATGCACCAACACATGCAGATAAAGACCTTCCTCCCCAGGCATACAGAAGTGACCAGCTGCTACTGCACAGGTGCCAGAACTCTGGACAGACCTCATAACTTACAACAAGCCTGTATTGCCCTTCGCAGCCAATTCGGCATACCTGCCTACTGTTCCATCACACAGCAGACTGCCTTAAATCTAGTCTTAAATGCTACCCTTATGGGTTTTTTAATATTTACACTATGAATATCAAGATTAAGTTCTAAGCATGGCAACACATATCATAATGAAAACTGTGACAGCAACCATTCACTGAATACTTGCTATGTGCCATATACCATGTGGAGGGTCGCACATTAATGTTTGGGACCACTCTCTATACAGGCACTGTAACACAACACCCAGTTTACTGATGAAAAAGCCTGAGTTAAGAGGGTCCCTCATTTCCCAAGGCCACAGCTACAGGTGACAGTACAAGGACCAGGACTCCCACAGGCTATCTAACTTTGTGCACTGCACTCTGTGGCACGCTATGGTGAGCCCAGTGACAGGCAGTGGTGCTGTGCGAGCGTGGGCAACTAACAAGGAAGCCGTGCACAGAAGCTGCATAGTAGAAGCTTGCACCGTGCACAGGCTGGTGGTTATGTGGTGCACACAGTGCTCACACTGGCACAGAAGACGGACAGTGAGAAAACAAAAGAAAAACAAAAAGGATTCCATGGAATCACATAGCTGGGGGGAAGACAAGATGCTTAAACTACATATTCTCTCTGCCTCCAGATGAACTTTCCAACAAAGCCCTTTCCAAGACATTGATGTCACTAATGTCTGTATTTCTCAATAGCCAGACAGAGACTAAACAGTTCTTTTCCAGGACAAATGGAAAATGCTCACATTTAGATATGATTCAAACTCATCTTCAGAGTGTAATAATACCTTGAGATCCAGCTTGGAGTTCACGGGCTCCTGGAGCTCAGACTCCATGGAAGTGCTGGACTCCGACTTCACATTCTGTAGAGGGCCCTCAGGCGGTACCTTCATGGCGTGGTTATCTGCAGTGGAGCCAATCCCAAAAAAGTCCAGAATCACCACCCAGGTTTGCAGGGTGATCAGTACATCCAAGCAGTTAAAGTCAACGTCGACGCTCCGGTTAACACGACTGTAACTAGAAGAGAATTGTGGGTGTTTTTTATCCACCAAGAATATATTGATGTGGACCAAGGAATCGTCAAATTTATTCTTTCTAGCAAGCTTGGGCTCATCCACTGTGGGAGAAGGAGGTGGGGTCAGGGGGTAGCTGTTCTCCTGAACTTCCTTTTGCTTTTTCCGCGATGTGGAGATGGGTCTTTGATACAACTGAAAGACATTAGGAGCTTCCTCCATGTGGGAAGGGAGAGAGCGGGGCATGTCAGGGTACTCCACAGTGGACACCAGAGGGCAGGACTGGGAGAGGTACTCCTTCTGCGTTAAGCTAGACGGCTTGGGAGCCCCGCGAGACACCATCAGGCTCTTGTACTTGGAGTCTGCGTTCTTCTCCAGCAAGTCTTCCATGAGGAGCGAGCGCAGGGCAATCTGGATGGATAAGGTCTGCGGATGGTCTTTACTGAACTCCACCTCAAAATCCTGAAACTTCAAGCTCACCAATCCTTGGGCCCCCAAAGTCAGGTCCCCACTCAGCTGAACCTGCAGCTCTGATATACAGAAGTTGGCTTGAATCTGAGTGAAGGCTTTGACTTCCTTCACAGATAAGGACTTCTGGGAAGTGCTAGAGAAGCTGGAGTGGCTGAACAATCCATTGTCCTTCCTCGCCACAGAAGGTTCTCCGCAGGAACTGAGTGGGGGCAAGGGAGAGGTAGGGCAGGGGGAGGATGGGGTACTGGTTGCAAACTTATTCAGATCTTCACTGTATACAAGGTTGTCCAGCGTCTGTAAAACCTGCTCATACACATGCTTGGCTAACACCACCTGCATTCAAAGAACAAACCAGTTACTCCAGAATCGTTTTTTAAAATGGATTTGTAATTCTGTGTATGGGGGGCTATACAGGAGTGCGGGTGCCCATGGAGGTTAGAAGAACCAGACCCCCCACATATACCATCCCACACTGAAGTTACAGGCAGCTGGCAGCTGCCCAACATAGAGGCTGGGAACCTAACTCAGGTTTTCTGGAGAGCAGAGAGTGGCCCTAGCCACGGAGCCACCTCTCCAGTCCCCAACACTATTCTTATCACAGACCCAGTTGGCGTTTCTGTTTACCAAGAGGCTTTATGTGAGCTGGCATCAAGGCCCCATCTTTTTTTTTTTTTTTTGTCTTCTTTCCGCCCACTTCTATTCACAAGGCTCTCCCTAGCCCCTTACAGAATAATCTACACACATCAACATGTGAGTGCTCCCTGTATGCTTGAGAAGGCAAAGCTACTCTTTCTTTCTAACCACACAAAATAACTGCAGAAAGCAAGAAGGAGTCTTCCAAGAGTCTATGTGGGCACAGCACAGGACTGGAATGCGCGACTGCACACTGCTGCAGAGGGCGGGACAGGCAGCACTGTTGGTGCTGCTCATCTGCAGTTGTGTTTTTCTCAGTTCTCGTTGCTGGGGCTGGGATGGGACCCAGAGCCCTATGCACGATAGGCAAACACTGTCACTGAGCTGCACCCCCGGCTTCTTACTCTCTTTTAGTTAGAATTTCTTATTTAAAAATATTTTCAAGTACATCTTTTTTACTAATTAAGGGCAATTAACAGAGGGATTCCAACTCATAGATAGAGAAATTTTGACAGACTTGGAAAGTGACCGTTCTATAACCCTTAATTTAATCTTCATCCACAAAGAGTTCATTAGTGGAATGAAGCAACAGAAATGACTGACAGGAAATTTTACAAGTGAAGAGATCAGGCTCTTTCCACCTACACACGCTCATCAAATGCAGACATTGTGTGACAGATATAATGTAACCAAAGGTGCATGACAGCACCTGTGACGGTCTAGGCAAAAGAGAAGCAGACCCAAGAAAAGACCCAGAATCCAGAGAAGCCTGTGTAGCTCATGGCAGAAACACGTTCAGAAAGATACAAACAACAGCCAGTGCTGTAGAATATTATTTTAAGGTGTGTTGCTTTTGTTTAGGCTGCATTTGTTTTACTCTGTGAAGCTGTAATTCTTTGCCTGTCTAAAACACCTGATGGTCTAATGCGAAGAATGTCCAACAGCAAGACAGGAGCAAGGATAGGTGGGGCTGGCAGGCAAAGAGTATAAATAGAAGGAGAAACGAGGAAGAGGAGGGACAATGAGAGAAAGGGGGAGGAGGACACCAGGGCCAGCCACCCAGCCAGCCACGGAGTAAGAGTGAAAGTAAGATATACAGACATTAAAAAAAAGCCGGGGGCAAAAGGTAGAGGGAATAAGTTAAGAAAAGCTGGCTATAAACAAGCCAAGCTAGGGCCGGCCATTCCTAACTAAGAATAAGCCTCCCTGTGGGATTTGAGAGCTGGGTGGTGAGAAGCCCAAAAAAGTCAAAAGACTAAAGAGCCCAACAAGACTAAAACATCACACAACAGATGCTCTTACTAAGGACCCAAGTTCAATTCCCAGCACCCATACTCTCGACCATCTGTAACTTCAGTCCCAAGGGACCTCTTCTGGCCTCTGTGGGCACTAGGCACACATGTGGTTCACAGATATACATGCACATAAAACAGCCATACATGTAGAATAAAATTTAATTTAGAGAGAGAGCTGGGGGAAGATTTCTCACCCAAAGACCCACACCTAGGAGCTACATATACCAACAGAGATAGAGATTCGTGGTCCTGAGTTACTTCAGAGCAACTGAAAGACAAACTCATCACCAACTACACCCTGACAGAGGGTCTTGACAGATGGTCAACTGTTCTATGATCCTGAGGACATGTGTTTTCTAACCTTATTCTTTCCTCTAGTACTGTGAAGTCAGAAAGGGAAAAAAAAAGTCACTTATGAAGGACATGCACAGCTGACATACACACACACACACACACACACACACACACACACACACACACGCTATCTGGCCCAATTCAGCTCAGAGAGGGCAAGCCTAACTCTATTTAAAGGATCTGTCAATGCCTCAGATCACACCATTCTATAGTTTAGTCTACGTGTGTACAAAGTGAGGTGAGAACTGCTTCCTCCTGGGAAGCAGCAACTGGCTTTTGGGCATGGGATTAGAGATCCATTTTCTTCCTCTGTAACGCAGGAAGAAAGCCACTGCCCAGGGACAAAATGAGATGACAAAAGGATATCATGTTGCTGAGGGATCCCGGCACTCAGGAGACTGAGTCAGGAGGGTTATGATTCCAGAGTCAGCCTGGGCTACAGAGCTCTTCCGTGTCTATTAGAAGCTATCAACATGAATTTTCAACATATATTTTTCCTTCCAATGCTTAACATACATAAATATATACCATTATAATCTGAGTACTATATACAATATAAATATAAAATAAATACAGATGGGCTGAAGAGATGGCTTAGCAATTAAAAGCATTTGCTGCAGGCTCAGCAGTTAAGAGTACTGGCTGCTCTTCCAGAAGACCCAGGTTCAATTCCCAGTCCCCACATGGCAGCTCACAACTGTCTATAACTCCAGTTCCAAGGGATCTGGCACCCTCTCACAGACATACATGCGGGTAAAACACCAGTGCAAATAAAAATAAATAAATCCTTTAAAGTATGTGTTTAAAAAAAAAAAAGCATTTGCTGCTCTTGCAGAGGACTTGGGTTCAATTCCCCACAACCACATAGTAGTTCACAATCATCCATAATTCTAGTTCCACAGAATCAGGCCCCCTCATCTGGCCTCCTTGGACACCAGACAGATACACAGCACACTACACACACACACACACACACACACACACACACACACACACACACACACACACAAAACAGTCACATGCAAAAATAAAACTCAAATAAACACCAACTAAATGTCCCTAATCTGAAATCCAAAATACCTTAGAAATCTGAAGCTTTCTGATAAATGATCCAACATTCAAAAGGTTACCAACCTAAGAGCATTTCAGACTCCAAATTAGATGCTTGGCCATAAAGATTTGGAAATGTCCTAAATACACAAAGTTCCAAAAGCTAAAATGCATCAGGTCTCCCACATCTCAGACAAGGAACACCACCTGATTGGATCTCAACTGCCCTGACCTGAAAATCAATCCTGTGTTTATTTACCTGAACTGGGTTGACGAATTTTCCTTCAATCTTCATGATGCTGGATGTCCCCAGGTCATCTGGACTGAGGGAAAAAGTCAGCTCGGACTCTCTCTCGATAGGGATCTTCTCTAGTTTAAACTGGATGGTGGTATTGTTCAGGATATGAAAGGCTGGCAGAAGTGAACAACAATGACAGACCATGAACACTAATACCTGGTTTGTTATTGATAATCAAGTGTCCTGTATATAAAATGAAGCCCAGGGATTCTCTGATGCTGGGTTGGTCTGAGTCTATGACTGAGACCAAAACTCACAACAAGCCAGATGATGGTGGCACACACCTTTAATCCCAGCACTCGGGAGGCAGAGGCAGGCAGATCTCTGTGAGTTTGAGGCCAGCCTGGTCTATAGAGTGAGTTCCAGGACAGGCTCCAAAGCCACATAAAAAACCCTGTCTCAATAAATAAATAAATAAATGAATGAATAAATAAATAAATAAATAAATAAGTGAGTAAAAAGAAAAAAGACTCACAACAAGCAGAACCACAAGACAAGTTTACACAAGGGGAAAAGAAGGTATTTTCATGACATTTTCTGCTTGGCAGCTTCAAAATATAAAATAGCAAAGCTGGCAAAATGGCTCAAAGGCTAAATAAGGGCCCTTGCTGCCAAGCCTAACAACATGACTTCACACACCTGGCAAAGGAGAAAACCAACTCCATGAGTTGCCTCTGACCTCAACACGCAGCACTGTAGCATACGCGCACATACATACACAACAAATAAATACAATTTAAAATGTACATGATAAAGGCTAAGTCAGTCCAGTCCACAGACTATCTTACATTTCTCTTAGCCATAAAAGCTAGTTTTCCAAACCACACTGCTTCCTTCCTTAGCTTTCACAGATAGACAACAGCCTTCTCAAGAGGCCTTAAGACCTCACTCTAGGGCTGGAGAGATGGCTCAGTGGTTAAGAGCACTGACTGCTCTTCCAGAGGTCCTGAGTTCAATTCCCAGCATCCACATGGTGGCTCACAACCATCTGTAATGAGATCTGGTGCCCTCTTCTGGCCTACAGGTGTACATGCAGACAGAACACCGTACACATAATAAATAAATCTTAAAAAAAAAAAAAAAAAGACATCACTCTAACTGAATACCTTATTCCAGAGAAAACTGTATAGTAAGCATGAAAATGCAGGAGTGGCCAAGTGCACGCCTAGCACACTCAAGACCAGAGGCTGGCTCTCCAAATTCCAAATGCATCGGTGAAGGACCTTCTAAGAACCACAGGTATTTTCAAAGGCATTAGTTTCTTCACCAATAAACAGTCTCTGGAACTTCCCTAATTCTGGAGCTGGACTTCTTGGGTCTAACTGTCTGCTCCAAGAATACAAACATGAAAACATCAGTGCTTGAAGCCTGTACGGGTCCTGCTGGAAGACGGCAGAGCAATGGAAGAGCAGAACACCCAAAGAACAAGTTTCCTTTCCATTTACAGTCATCTCTTGTACTACCTAAGGCTGCAATATTTAACTAAGAGAAATGAACACCTTAGAACAAAAGAATAGAAAGAGTATCCAAAATGAGGTCACACTACATCCATCCATTGGAGCACCTCTGGAAAGAGCACTCAGCCAGCTCCAAAGGGCAACACTCCAAGTACACTCTTACTTTGTCCACAGAGATGGTAAAGCCACGCCAGGCCTCCCTGAAGCTGTTAAAACAGCACTGACTTTTCACACCTTACCCAGAGATAACCCTTAAAGGGGCTGTGCTGTTTTCAGGACACACACACAGCAGCTGGTTTTAGAACCTTTACACACTCAAAACTCGGCTCTGCTTCTCACCTTGGCCTCGATGCAGAGATTCAAAGAAATCATGTCGTGTGAAGTGAGCCTCCTCCTGACTGTTGGCACTGGCAGACCCAGAGGGCGAGCAAAACACCCGACTGACTTCAGGCCCGGCACCGTCTCTGGCCGCCAGCTGAGTGCAATTCAAAGAATACAGCTTAATGTCTTTGATTTCTACCTGCAGGCGGTCGCTTCTGGACTCATCATCCCCTGCCACAAAATTCTGGATGAATATCTGTCCCAAGTGTCCCACTAGAAGCTCGGGACTCCCAGGCCTCCGCGGGATAGAAACAACTGGAGACTCAATGTTTATGTTCAAGATGAGCTTCACGGTGTCCAATCGAGGAGAAGGAAGGCCAAACCCATAGATTTCGTTCTCCTCCAAGACAAAGGGCTCCCAGGTCTTCTTCGGGGTTTCGAAGAGTGACACCATCTCACTGTACTCAGCAGTCTTGGTGGCTAACACTGTGGTGACTTTGGTAGCTGCACTTTTCAACATACTTCGAAAATTCTCCTCCAACTCATCCATGGACAATGTCAACTCCTTCAAGAACTTGGCGGAGTGGTTATAATGCAAGGATGCCATCTTCAGGTTGAGGAAGCACTCCTGTTTGGATTTCTCTACAAATGTGAAGCTCAATGCTTCGCTCAGAGCTGCGTCTTCCATCCTGACAAACACACTTTCAAAATAGCCAATGTCGCTGACAATGTTCTCGTAGCCTACAGAATTCCCAATGCTGACAACATACTGGTTCTTCACGTTGTCTTGTGTCAGATCCATGAGCTGCAAACAGCCAAGGGAACCACTCATGTCAAACGAGCTGCCCATTGACACATTCACTTTGGTGCCACCAATACTGGCCGTTGCGATTTTCCTGCCCTGTCTCTCCCCGTCGGCCAGCCCCACTGTCCGAAGCAGCAGGAGGTTGAGTCTGTGGATCTCCACGGCGACCTCGGTGTTCTGCTCATAAGTCGACTGAATCGTGCCCTGTTCTCTAAAACTTCTTTCTAGGTCAGTCATTAGAGGCTGAGGGCTCATGTCATCCTTTTCCTTGGGGAAGGATTTTTGAAGAAAACCAATGAGCTCCACAATTGTCTCCGGGTTTAAGATGATGTCCAAGTTATTCACCTGAAGGGAAATCACCTGGAGTGTGCTGTCTAAATTCATGGACGGACACTCCGAACTCACAAACTGATACTCCAGTTTAATGAGGGACTCTTGTTCTTTGGTGAGAATTTTCTCCAGGGAAACACTAGTGGCCGATTGGTTGTTGAGGGTAGCCACATCAGTTAGGAAGGCCACATTAGGTCCAGAGACAGGAGACTGCGCCCTGCTATCCCGGAGGCTTCCAGTGGGAATATCAAAACTCAGGTTCTTGTGGGAAGCCATCAAAAGGTCAAAATCAACACCATAAGTCTGCATGGTGTCCACCAGGAGCAACCCGTGAACAGTCAAGGAGACTTCAGCATCATACGGCCTCTTCACAAAATGAGCATTGGTGCCGAATACCTTGAGCACAGAGATGTAGCGCCCACTGCTCTCCACACCAAGCTGCATGCAGTTCACCTTGAATTCTGCTAGGAGGAGCTGTGACTCCACCAGCACCTCCCGTGTGTGCTGCTCTAGCATCACAATGCTCTGGGTCAGGTTCATTACTGAATCCTGCAGGCTTCCCCGTGGGCCTTCCTGGGGGAAAATCTTCTCTCTGAACTGGGTGTCAGAGGGCTTCATTTCAGGCGTGGTGAGGAGAGCAAAGCAGTTCTTTAGAGCAGATATCTTGTCTTCATTGATGTGGATTTTTAAGTCTGGTAAATTGCCTGAGAGCACAGCCCCAGGGTACTTAGGGTCTGATGTGTAAATCAGTCTGCGTTCTAACTGTAGGTGAACGTTGAACTTCTCAACCACATGTGTTGGCCCCACATCGATGTCCTGCACACGCTTCCAGTTGTCTCTCACGCGCCCCACCATAACCTGGAGGTCCATGAACGTCAAGGAGTATCTTTCATACATTTGTGAGCTCATCAGATGAGCCTGAAGCTGTTCCTCACTGAATTCTACTCCAGAAAACCCACTGCTGCTGCTGGTCTCTGGAGGCGGGGTGCTGGGAGGTGTGGCAAGAGGGGTCTTATATTCATCGTCACTGAACTGATTCTCTTCAGAGGCTGACCCATCCCCACTTTTCCTCCTAGAGTCTTCTATAAGGAAAAATGAAAAGACAGTAAGTAAAATGTCTACTATTTCCTCCCTCTCTTCTTCCCTTATTACAATTAGGAGGGCTGGAAAGACAGCTCAGAGCTTAGGAGCACTTTCTGCTCTTGCAGAAGATCCAGGTTGGGTTCCCAGCATCCACATGGCAATTCACAACCACCTGTAACTATAGTTCCAGGGAATCAGATGTCCTCTTCTGGCTCATACATACATGCAGTGCATATAAACTCATACAAATATACATTAAAAAATAAATTTTTAAAAAGAATCTCAGTCACATGGTGATGGCCCACGCCTTTAATCCCAGCACTCGGGAGGCAGAGGCAGGTGAATCTCTGTGTGTTCGAGGCCAGCCTGATCTATAAAGTGAGTTTCACTACAGTCAGGTGTGTTTCACAGAGAAGCCCTGTCTTGAAAAACATAGATAGATATATCTAGATAGATAGATAGATAGATAGATAGATAGATAGATAGATAGATAGATAGATAGATAGATAGAGATAGATAGATAGACAGACAGACAGACAGAGAGAGATGGATAAATAAATGAGATCTGTGTCCCCACAGACACCACCTGACTGTGGGCAATGGTGCTATTCCAACGTCAGGAGTGGGGTGGGGGTGCGGCAAATGTTTACTAACTAAGAACAGACAAATACAACGTGGTATATCCATAAAGGGACTAGCAAAGGCCATGAAAAGGAATGTGATCATACACACACTACAACATGAATAAACCTTGAAAGTATTAAATTAAAAAGCCAGACATGAAAGGCAGTGTGTTCAAATATTCCATAAGCATGAAATGTTTAGAACAGAGAAATATAGAGGCCAAAAGAAAAAGACCAAGGTTGGTTGTCAAAACAGAGGGAAGAGGCGTTAGAGACTGCAAGTGAGTTCAGATTCAGCCTGGCTGACCTGGACATTTTGAAAGGTGAGTTGTATCTCCTTAGTAGTAAAGAAACAACATGAGAACTTTCAAGGGATTTTGCTTGTTTTTTTTCCCCCAATGCTTTTGCCTGCATGCATGTCAGTACACCACATACATGCCTGGCACTCAGAGAGGTCAGAAGAGAGTGTCAAATCCACTGGACCTGGAATTAAGGATAGCTATAAGCCACCAAGTAAATGCTAGGAACTGAACCCAGGTCCTCTGAAAAAGCAGCAAGTGCTCTTAACCACTGAGCCACCTCTCCAGACCCCAAACTTTGAAGTTTAAGAGTGCTATGCAAACCTCTGCCAGCTTTACTCAGTGGCGCTCAGACAGACCAACGCACTAAGCAGGCGTCTGCTACCTCACACTGACACTCTACCTTGGGTATTGGTCAGAAGCATTCTCCCAAGGTCCACAACAACCAGCACAGGATTCTTGAAGGTGAAATCATCTGGAAATATCACCTGAGGGGCAGAAATGTCCAGCCGGACAGTCCACCGCTTGCTTTCCTCCTGTGAAGGCAAAATAAAACTCAGTTGCAAGCCTGCTATAACCCCAGAACTCAAGAGGCAAGAAGACCAAAGTTCAAGGCTTGCCTCGGCTACTCCATTTTATCACTGCTAACTGTGACTGCTGAGCAGCTTTGTGGAGGTGTCTAAACATTCCTGAAAGCCAGCCAGGATGCCAGTCCTCAGGACTGCAACACAAGACACTTACACTTGTTGGCTAAAGGCATTACCACAGACCAATGTTTGACGTAGAGAGCAAAAGCTAGCAAATTACTAATTGGAGGAGTTGTTTGTTCTGACTGATGATCCATAAGTTAAATGGCTTTTGTTTGTAATTACGGGGCTTAATAATTTGAAGTATCATAGAAATCATGAAATACAAATTAATGTTAAAATCAAAATACTTTTATTTACTCATAGACATTGGTAATCATAAACTTTCACTGGGCATGGTAGCACACTCCCTTAATCCCAGCACTCTGGAGGCAGAGGTAGGCGGATCTCTGTGAGTTCAAGGCCAGCCTGGTCTACAAAGTGAGTTCCAGGACAGCCAAGGCTGTTACACAGAGAAACCCTGTCTCAAAAAAACAAAAAATAAATTTTCATGCTAAAGTGTCTTAAAGAAAATATACATTCGCATATTTGTAATATAAATAAGATAGCATGTCATGAATTGGTACATTGTCCTTTCTGATTAAAATTGGCCTCAACTACATGTATGTAATAAAGGCTAGTTTATATATAAATGTAATAAAGAACCCACACCTGACACTACCAAAATGGCCAAGAACCTGAGACTAAATAGGTCATGGACACTAAGGGAAAACTTACTACTACTATTCTGCTAAAGGAACATAGCAATAAAATGCCACCTAATGTCTTACTACTGTACCCACAGTACATCACTCAGCCCTCACCAGAGAAGCTTTCTTTTTGCATAGATGGTAATTAACACAGACCCACAATTGGACAACACAAAAGGTGACAGACCTTGGAGCGCTCAACCCTGGAGAAGATGTCTTTATCCAACCCCTCCCCTAAGACTGAGGGATCTTTCTGGAGGAGGAGGCAGAAGAAGTACTGTAAGACACAGAGGTGGTGAATGACTGTAAGGAAACAGTCTTCTAGGTACAACAGGACTGGTGTACATAGGAACACACAGAGACTGTGATGGTACCTACCAGACCTGCCTGCACAGGTTGAAACCAGACAAAATCCCATCCCCAACCAAGAAGCTATTTGCAATTGATACCTGCTGAGAAAGGGAAAATCAGTTTTCTCTAGTGGAGTATCACGTAGTATATCAACCACACTCCACAGCAGGCCCCATGCCCAAGAGCAGTGAACCAACACAAAACAGACTCCATGCTTTGCGTGTGTATTTGTTTTGTCTTGTCTTACTGGGTTGTTTATCTTAATTTTCATTTGTTTGTTTAAGTTTATTCTGTTTTGAGATAGAGAGAAATAAATGAAGTTGGGTGAGTAGAGATATGGGGAGGATCTGGAAGGAGTTGAAGGAGAGAGAAAGAGTATGATCAAAATATACTGTAAGCAAAAAAAAATTTTAATAAAAACTAGAGAAAAAAAGAAAGAACCCTCTCTTTTGAAGATAACAGAAAGGCACTCATAGCTGTAATGTATACTGAAACACACACACACAAGAAAACAAGACTAATTCCCCATCCCCCACCACAAATCCTTAGGCATTGGACTTAGAACATTTCTGCCAACCTTCGTCCACAGCTGGTTCTTCAGGGTCACAGGAGCCACACTTGTCTAACAGCTCCATCTACTGCCATGGCTGGACAGTGTGCTACCACACCCATGGTCAGAAACTGCCTTTCTGGACAATGAAGCTGCTTCTTGGCTTTCTCTATGCAGGTGTCGATTCAGTTGGGCACACAGCACCACAAACCCTGCACCCCTAGTCGAGCACTGTTCTACTGGATACCCTTTGCTGAGAGCAAGAGGAAGGCTCTTCTGTGAACTACCTGCAGATGAGGCCTAGAGAGGCACCCAGGTAAGTCTCGAAAGAACCCTCCGAGCAAGGAAAACATGATCTGGTCAGCATTGCTCATCTTCTTAATTTAACCACTAGTGGAAAAGGCATGAGCTGTTTGTTTTATGACAGATATAATTAAGGATTCCCTCCCCCCTTTTTTATCTCATGAACTTGTCATGAACTCGTCAGGAAACAGGGTTGCCTCTCCCATCCCCAAACAGAATCACACAAGGATACTTACAATAAAGTCTCCCACGAGCAGCCGGTCAAGAGTCTGGCGGATCTCAGCCTTGGTCTGCATCTTCAGCTTGTTATATTGTCTTCGAGCAGCTTCAGCTACCCTCAACTCAAGCTCAGACTGATAACCAAAACCTGCAAGATTGGCAAGACCCAAGGCATCAGAACTTGCAAGTTCCTGGGCCAATGAAATGCTCTCACTCTGCCCTACCCAGAAGATCCACCGAAGTGGGAAAAGGCAATCAGGGAAATGACAAAACAGCTCTTTGCTTTGTGATGGTCCATCACAGGACAGCCAGGAGAAGGCCAGGGGGAAAAAGGTGGACAGCCTTAAGGACATGGAGACAGACGAGGGAACAATGCCTGACTTATTATACCCCCTAGGAACATTTCTGAAAACTCCAAACTGCTGTCTTTCAAAATCATTATAAAGCAGAATACTGTATTGAAGGAATAAATGTCAGCCAGGTCACACAGGCTACTGTGGACACGAACAGTCTCACAACTAGCTGCACGGTGCCACACCTTTAATCCCAGCACTCGGGAGGCAGAGGCATGCGGATCTCTGTGGGTTCGAGGCCAGCCTGGTCTATAAGAGCTAGTTCCAGGACAGGCTCCAAAACTACAGAGAAACCCGGTCTCAAATAATAAAAAAAATTTAAAAAAAGCTCCACGCCTATCAAAAGACTACAGGAGCTCCACAATGAGCAAGGACAAAGGCGAAGGATGCACACAAAATAAAAGTTACTGTCTCACAAGCCTCCTCATCAGTGAAAGCACTCCTCCAACGTCACCTCCTTGTGGAGTAAAGGAAGCAATTAGTGCAACAACAATGACACTTAGGACCCTATGGTCGAAATCAAATGAAAAGAGAGAGAGAGAGATGCTGCCACCTAGAAAAAAATTCTTGAATATTCCACCTTAGTCCATCAAGCTAAAACATCCTGGCCGAAGAAAACTGCCATCCCAGAACAAAGGATGAAAAAGTGCTCCTAAAGGGACATGGGAAGGACACTGGCAAAGGACACTGACTCAGTGTCCACACACAATCCTGCCACTTATTCTGCAGGTCTTGCTGCAGTACCAAGTCATCCAAATGCATTACAACCTTGTCTAGAGCACCAGCAATGACCCAAAAGATTTTTTTTCCCCCCAAAGGTAACATGGGATCAAACAAACAAAAAAAGTTAACCTGAGGTATGAACCTTTCCCTTGTAGAAAAAGTCTGCCACTTTTTTAATAGCCTGTGGGTTGTAGATGATGTTCAAGGGCCTCGTGCTGACATGCAGCCGCCTCTCAAATTGGCTGTGTGCTGGATTCCTCTCATAGAGCATCTCAAAGACCGGACTGTCTGGGTCCGCAGCTAAAGGAAAGAGTGGAAGAGTAAATACAGCAGAACCACCACACCCAGACAGGCCTGCAGAGCATGCTGGGAAAGGACGCTTTCTAAATTCTCTTCTCATCAGTTCACAATTATGCAGGTTTTTAAATAAAGACCTGACTCTGATTTTTAACAGGAATCATGGCAGCTAGCCTACTGCAGTTGTTCCCATAATGCAAACCAAGGCCCAGAAGGCCTTGCAAAGCTACCCTAGAGACACCAGAGGAACACAGTACCACCCAAAGGGTGCCAGGATGCCTCCCAGTGCAATATGGATCAACCTGGCAAAACACTATGCACAGAGCAGAAATAAAAGTCTACCAATCAGTAATAATGATTTCTTTTAAGGATTAGTTTTAAGAACACATGAAAAATTACCCGGGTATTGATCACTCCTGTCTGCCGATGCAGTCTGAAGACCAAAAGACTGTGAGACTCTGCCAACTTCTTTCTGCTGTTAAACACATCCACAAAAATGCTTCAGTGGGCAAGAGGGACAATGCACTGCTCCCTCTTTGCACACATGACTGAAACCCCCTCCACACTGAGCTTTACACATCCATGTACTACTGTGCCATTTCCCTGAGCTGACAACGTGCCTCTAATGAATTGCCAAATGAATATTAAGTATTTATAATTTTCAAACTTTAAGCTCACCCTCCCACACTCTCTAAGAACATTCAAAAAGAAGTACAGACAGAGAAAATGGGTAAATATTCAGCCAATTAGACTATGTCTTTGACAACTTAGTAAGACTGAATATCCCATAGCTGGTAAAGAATATTCCACATAAAATTAAAAATATACAGAGGACTTAAGGCAGGTCTCTTTTGGACTCCTGGAAAGATGAAATCTCATAATAACAGTAGGCCGTGAGTATAGCTATTAGACATGGGAAAGACTCAAATGTTAACCATGAAATGCAGACAGCAGTGGTGTTCCTGGCATTATTCCCAGGTAGACAGACACTTGCACAGTGGCTACAGCATGGGGAGGGAAGAGGCAGAGCCATGCAGCTCACCAACACTTCCTCTCTAACAAAGTCAAAGGACCTAGTCCCAGCCTCAATCCAATGATCAAATGTCAAAATCAATCCCGTAACAGAATTTTTGGCTTCCTAAAACAGACATAATACACTGACACCCACGTGTGATAGCCACGCCACTGCAGTGCACACTGACACCCACGTGTGATAGCCACGCCACTGCACTACACACTGACACCCACGTGTGATAGCCTCGCCACTGCACTACACACTGACACCCACATGTACAAATCACACCACTGGAATAAACACTGACATCCACATGTGCTAGTCACACCATTTTAGTAAACACTGTCACCCACACGTGATAGCCACATCACTGTAGGACATACCGGATTAGGGAAGACCAGGAGAGGAAACATGGTTCCTTCTGTAGCCAGATCTCGGAGGAACAGTCCACCCAACCGGACTAAAAGCAAGGAGGAGTTTCTTCGAGGAAGAGACTCTGCTAAAAGTTTGACATCTATAAAAGATAAACATAAGAGATGGTAGTATAATATCAGGCCAAATGTGATTTATATCTAGAAATAGCAGATACATTTTACAGAGAGCTATTTGACACTTGGAAGTATTTTTCCATGAAATTTGAACACACACATGCATATACACACAAACATGCCCAGTGTACTGTGCATGGTGCCACCCCTAGGCAGGTGGCCCTGGGTAAATAAAAAGCAGACTGAGCCAGCCAGAAGGAACAAGCCAGAAGGAACGTTCCTCACGGCCTCTGCTTCAGTTCCGTCCCAGGTTCCTGCTTTGAGTGCCCTTTGATAGCACGCTGTGATATGGATATATAACCCAAATAAACAGTTTCCTCCCCTAGCTGCTTTTGGTCAGTGTTTCATCACAGCAATAGAAACCTAACTAAGACAATACCGTTGGTGCCCTCGTGACATGGGTTTTGGGGACCAAACACAGATCTTCTGCAAAAGTCGTACGCACTCTTATCGTCTGAGGCATCTCTCCAGCCCTGACTTTCTCATCGACTAACTGCCCCAGATGATGAAAACAGACAGGGTGCTGGCGACGGGATGGGCAGAGCTGGCTCTGAGCAGTACCTGAGAACTCAAGCTGCATGAAGGCACTCTCATTGGCATGAGCAGCACTCTGCTCCTTGTGCAGGAGAGTCACTGTGCCCCGCTGGAGCTGCACATTCAGCTTGGCGAAGACATGATCTCGCTTTGTGTAGGTGTTCATACATGAGGCATCCACGGTGGGGTCAAAAAACTCCTCGGTACCTACATGGTAAAGGAAAACAGGCTTAAGAGAACACATGGATCGCAAAGAGCAGACACCCTGACTGACAATGCTGCTAAACTAGGCTTCCCTTCTTCAGGCAAGAAGCCAAAGACATGGGTGACTACAGGACAGTGGCTACTACCCAGCCAGCACGACACATGAGGCTGATATCGTTAGTGCAGTTTAACTTAAACAGCCCCTTGTTTCTACGGGCTCACGCCAGCACAGGACTACAGTGGGCCTCTGGGCTGGAATCAAGCCACAGAGTTTGTAAACAAGCTCAGACTTAGTTCTCTGACAAGGGCTGCCATTCAGATCTGTTCAAGAATGCACAAATGACCACAGCCATGGAGTGTCCTCCATCTACCTCTATGTAACAAGCTGCTATCCAATGTCTCCCGTGGTTAAGTCTAGAAATGGCCTCTTAAGCTGTTGTACAAAGAGCAGGATGACATTTATCACCTAACCCTCCACTCTGGCTGAGAGAGAAGGTGCAGACAGGCTCCCAACGTACCCAAAATCTCCTCAGGGGTCCAGTGCTCATGTGACTCGGTTGACAATCCTTCCACCACTTTCCCTTCAGGGCTCTGCTGTCCGTACCAGCCACCCCACCCTGGAAACCAGGACTGCAGGTACTGCAGCATCCCACTGCCTCCACTAGCAACTGGGTCACCAGGTGAGGCTCCTGGAGAATCAAACTGAGGCTCTCGAAGACTCTGTGTAATCAATCACAAAGAGGCAGGCATGAAGACCCATGGGCAGACGTGGGCTGTGATATGCCATTAGTTGCTATGTGTCCTGACAGAAACACAAGCATATCAACACTAAAAGGGCTCAGGGCACACTGGGACCGAATGACCCTTCCTAAAAGATTTCTCACCTCTGCTAGCTCCTCTTGCTTATAAAATCGATCATGAACCAGTTCACGCAGAATCTTCAATTCCTCAAAGCTCTGTTCCTCTTCAATCCGACACATCTCCTCCTGTTTGGGATAAAATGAAACCCTGACACTGCAGAGCTACAGGAAGTGAGCACCGCGTCAATACACTAGCCCTAGCACCTCCCTGAAGGCTGTGAATCAGTGACCGTTGACCAATGTCATGGGAATTGCCTCTGGCTTAAAAGGGGTTCCCTATAGCCGGGCAGAGAGCCGGGGCTCTCAAAAACCCCACTAGAACTAGTGGGAGCACGCAGAGGAACGAGAACACACTTTATTGCAGTGGATGGCTGCCGAGGCATGCTGCTCTGCACAGCACTAACACGCTGACAAATTATATTCCACATTAGCACCAATAGCTCAGGAGATCAAAGGAAGCAGAGCTATCATTGTCCCTATCTTCCAAGAGGAAACTGAAGGCCAAGCTCACAAAGTATGTGTGATCTAGCCCCAGCTCTTTCATATTCACGACTGGCAAGGGCGTGGTCATTTCAACAAGTTTCATACTAGTTATTAAAGAGTAGCAGTGACAACTATAGTGTCATGGTTTTTTAATAAAGGAAAAATCTCCATCCTAAATAATATCTTATTTGCTAACATTAGAAGAACGCACTGACAGCACCCACAGCTTACAGAGCTGCTGCTACTTGGCCGCCTCAGTACTAATTCAGATTCTTCCTCCTAGTGCCCTGCCTTTGCCTCCAAGAGAAGCCATCCAGAACAAATATCAGATTTAGTCCATCCTTTTCACAAGGTGCCCATTGTCGGCAGCCATGTCAGACACCACTGAAGACAGCAAAAGGCAAGTGAGGGTCATGGCGTCAGGATGCCAGCCGGACAGGTGAGAACTCAGGGTTCAGGATGACACCTGGGGACCATCCAGTGAAGAACTGCTTATAAAGATCAACTAGAGGAGCAATCCGTTAGAAATAACCCAAGCCAAAATATAGAGAATGGTCTGAGCCATCACAAAAGCAAAACAGAGGGCTGGAGAAATGGCTCAGAGGTTAAGAGCACTGATTGCCCTTCCAGAGGTCCTGAGTTCAATTCCCAGCAACCACATGGTGGTTTACAACCATCTGTAATAAGATCTGGTGCCCTCTTCTGGCCTGCAGGCATACACGCAGGCAGAACACTGTATACATAATAAATAAATCTTTTAAAAAAAAAAAGCAAAACAGATAAGGAGCAAAGCAGCCCTGCTGCCTTCCATTTGCCTGGGAGAGGAAGGGAGACAGATCCAGGAAGGGGTGAGGTTAGGACAGGAATCGGTGGCTGATTCTAGGGTGTCTAGTCCACAAATAATCTAGATAAGGCAGCCTCTCATCTCTGCCACCTGCTCTGGCTTCCCCTCTACCACCGAAAGTCTATCGAAGTCAATCACATCAACTAGGATTACAGAGAATGTAGGCCAAAGTCTACAGAAATTAGTTACAGACTTAACAGCTAGACTAGGTACAGGACTGGAAGAGACACTGGGGACTCCATGAGAGTCTCCCTGAACTGCAAGCATAGAACTACATACTGTACCAGAAGGGATCTGGTTGGCTCATGGCCATTTCTGTTTCCTTTTATCTGATGCCTTCTCAGGGAGCAGGGGTGGAAAACGGACTCACTAACTTCCAGGGAGTTCCCTCTCTACTAAGCCCAACTCTAGCCTATAAAACTGTGCCTCCAGCATAGGACTTTGTATCTTCACAGACTCAGCCCTTTTTTCAGCCTGTAAGTGGTGGCTCATGCCTGTAATTCTAGGACTATGGAAATAAAAGCAGGAGGATTATGAGTTCAAAACCAACCTCAGCTACATAGACTCTGAGGATAGCCTAGGCTACAAACCTGTCTCAAAACCAAACAAACAAATTAAGAGAAAATAGTAAGCAAGCAGTCTACTCACCTTGTCATCTGCAGACAACACACCTCCTTTTAACTTGTTGAAATATCTGTCCGTGTAAAACACAGCATCTCGGGCACGATGCAACAAGAAATCCCAGGTCCAACACTTCCTCTGCTCTCTGATCTCATACAAGTTAGCGTTCAAGGCAAAATACCACCACTCTCGACAGCTGTAACAATGTGTGACGATGTGTTAGTCCTCCCAGTAAAAACCACAATGCTCTTGGTCCAGGACAACCCCGGAATACAGGTTACTTCTGAGCCATTTCTCATATCAAGCCTTTCTGTCTTGGGTCCATTTTAACATTAAGCTAAATTCAATAATTCAATGTGCAGAAGAGTAAATCTCCGGGAAAACAAAAAACAAAACAAAAAAAACATTAAATTACACTGTGTGTCAATAACAGCACAGCATGTGACCAACGAGCCTCACCCAGGGCAGTCCCTCTCCAGGAGGACATTGCTGCTGGAAGTAAGGCAAGCAAGCACCATCTGGAGACAGTCTTGACCACCACAGACTTGACCACTACAGATTTAACTAAGTTTCTAAGGACATGCATAGAAACACATGAAATCTTTAAAAAGGTTTACATGTCAGACTGGTCACATGTATCTCTATAACATGAAGAGAGGGTTTATGGGACAGAAAAGATGACAGCAATTGAAAGCATATACTGAGGCTGAGCATGGTGGCACACACCTTTGATCCTAGCACTTGGGAGGCAAAGGGAGGCAGATCTGGGAGTTTTAAGACAGTCTAGTCTAAATAGTGAGTTCCAGAACATCCAGGGCTACATAAAGAGACTCTGTCACAAACAAACATAACATATGGTCCTTATAGAGGAACAGAGCTCAGTTTCCAGCAACTACATCATGCAGCTCGCAACTGCCTTTAATTCTAGTTCCAGCCTGATGCTCTTGTCTGGCCTCTGCGGGCGCCTGCATTCATGTGCATACACAATCATACACATATCCACAAATATAATTTAAATTAAACTATATTTTTAAGAAAGAGAACTAATGTTGGCTCTGGAAGTCAGAGAGCACAACCTGTACAGAGAATAGAGAAAAGGAGGACACACCAAATGTCACCAAGCAAGAGCAATCTGCTTACTAAGTGAGTTTCACTGCTCTCATTCTATGAGCGGCTCTTACCCAACAGAGGTAATCAATACTGACAACAGATACTTCATGCCCTTTTGTCCCAGATATAATTTCTATTTTCTCATAGGTAACACATTCACAGTGTTTAAAACCTAACCAGCTCTACCAAAGTTAACCCAACCCTTTCTTCTGCAGTCATGTGTGAAGGACGGGAGGCATGTTTCTGATCTGTGTACAGGAAAGCATGCTGATGTACAATGCACTTATGGGTAACGTGCAGAGGTGCCCTTACTTCTTGGACACGGCCACTTTTGGTTTCCACTTCCGGAATTTCACCTGCCTCTCCTTTCGCTCCAGCTCCTTGAGGAATCCCATGATCTGCCGGTACTGCAGCTTTGTTAGAGAAGAAGAAACACTAGGTTAGGATAGAGCTGGTTCTTTCGCTCAGCCAAGACCTACACCTAACAAGAACAACTCAACCTGCTGAGCTGAAACCCAGTAACCAAAGAATCAGCAAGAGGCATGCCCGGATGGCTACTTAGTTATCCTGTGTTCTTTGCTCAGCAAAACACTAAATCAAAACCGAAACTATGTGGACAAGAACCCAATTTCACCATGTCATGCCACCCAGGTTTGCACCTAACAGACCCTGTCCTGGAGGGAAACAATGCTGAGGACACCATTATAGAGTGGTTTTCCTTTACTCTAGTTTCCAGCAGTGGGTCTGAGCCTCTGGAAGAAAAATGTACCTGGGACAGCTTCAAGGGAATGGTCTCCAGCTGAATATCACATTCGATCCGTGGGCTGTGCCGGGACCTCAGAGGCTCCTTGGAGCAGTTTCTTTTCAAGAGGGCAGATGCACACACAGGCTCCAGGATGTAGTGGTGACTGCGACTCTCCATGCTTCTGGCCATGGCCTCCTGTGTCACAAGAACACTGGCTCTACACAGACCAACCTTTGTTCTGGCTGTTTCCTTCTACTCTGGGAATGTAAGCTGAACAGTTAAACTAAGCCATGGGCTGTCATAGCTTCACTGTTACCTAATCTACCTTATGCCACCTTGAGTTGGGGGAAATGAATCATTTTTCTCCATTTCACTGAAGTGCCTACATTTGTTTGTTTGCTTGGTTTGTTTTGTTTTTTCAAGATAGGTTTTTCTATAGCTATGGAGCCTGTCTTAGAACTAGCTCTGTATATAGCAGGTTGGCCTCGAACTCACAGAGATCTGCCTACCTCTGCCTCCCAAGTGCTGGGGTTAAAGGCATGCGCCACCACTACCTGCTATAATTTCTTTACAAAAGACTAAGCTAAGCCTTTCCACAGTCCTTCCCTAGCACTAACACTGTCTGTCCACGTAGAAGTTTTAAAGGGAGGGCCTGGTGATTTCAAGGAGAAGCCTCAGCAGGCCGCCCTCTAATCTGCTGCTCCATTCACTCAAATTCTCCGTGTTCAATTCCTACTGGGCAACAAAACACTAACGACAGTGTGCCCAGATGCACAGTAGCAAGAACCAAGGACTCAGACACAGACACATCTTACACACAGGATGTTAACCAGGTATATATAGTGGCTCGTGCCTTTAATCCCAGCACTTGGAAGAGAGAAGTAGAAGGATCTCTGTGAGTTTGAAACCAGCCTGATCTACATAGTGAGTTCTAGGACAGCCAAGGCTATACACAGAAACTCTGCCTCAAAAACAAACAAATAAATAAATAAATATTAAATTTAAAAAAACAGAATGTCACATAAAAAAGACACAAAAATGTCCACAAGCATCCTGATCCAAGTTCAAATACACAAGCCGTGGTACATGTGAAGTTCAAACCTGAAGACACAGTAAGCATCTCAGGCAGACTCTAGACAGAGAATGCTAATAGAGGGACATCACAGGGGACCACAGCCTGCAAATCAGGGTCCCTGCACCACATTCCTTTGGTACCATCTTACACCAAAGCTCCAGCCAGAACATACCTGTAACTCCACCTGAGGCAAATCCCCCAATAAAGTGCAATCGACATCCCAGTAGACACTAAACTCAGCCACATCTAATTGTTTTTTCCGCATTAGTTTCTGTACCTGAGGGAGAAAGAGGAGGAAAATAAGATGGTCACCTTTAATCTTGGATATTTGTTGTTCACTCAACATCACACATCAGGTACTTTTCAAGGTACAAGGGATACAAGATCGAAGGAAAACAGTCTACTCTCATACAGCTCAAACTCCACGCATGCAAGGCCTGGCGTCCCACATCTTTGATCCCAGGACTCAGGAGGCAAAATGGCCATCCTAGTCTATACAGTGAATTTCAGGACAGCCAGGGGTACAAAGTAAGACCCTGCCTTAAAAATAAACAAATAAATAGACAAACAAACCAAGTTCAACCAGCTGGCAATACCAAAGTGCACAAATATTTTTAATTGCATAGAAGAAGCAGTGGGAGGATATCAAAGATACTATGAGCAAACAAACAAAACATCACTGGGCAGGGGAGTGTCAAAATATCTGTGAATCTCAACTGGGCAGTGGTGGCACAAGCCTTTAGTACCTACCAGCACTTGGGAGGTAGAGGCAGGCGAATCACAAGACCAGTCTGGTCTACAGAGTGAGTTCCAGGACACTTAATGTTACACAAAGAAAACCTATCTTGAAAAAACTTTAAAAAAAAAATCTGTAAATTTCATACAAACGACTGAGTCAGTACAAAAGTCCTGCTATCTTCAGGGGACAGTGATTCCATTTCTAAACGAGAACTCCAAATGGCAGAGAAACCATATGGATACATGTGCATGAACACATATTTGAAGTGGAACGTCAGTTAAGTATTGAAAAAGAATTGTGGAATATTATTAGAGTATCAGTTTGGACTGAGTCCTCTTCCAAGAAGTCACATTCACCCACAAGTGTGAATGTGTCCTTATTTGTAAATACCACCTGTGCAGACAGAATCAGATTAAAATGAAGCCATCCTAGATGAGTGTAGACACAAAGCAAATGAGTTGAGTCCTTGTAAGAAAAAAATTTTAAAAAAAAGAAAAAGAAAAGAACATCCAGAGGAGACAAGGCCTTTGAGTTTGAGCACCAACACAGAGACTGGAGCAACACGTCTAGAAGCCAAGGAACAAGAGGTTTCCAGTAACCCTCAGATGGAGAGGGTCACACACACGCTGACCCTCAAATGGAGAGGGATGTGCACACACTGACCCTCAGACGGAGAGGGACGTGCACACACTGACCCTCAGACGGAGAGGGTCACACACACACTGACCCTCAGACGGAGAGGGACATGCACACACTGACCCTCAGATGGAGAGGGACATGCACACACTGACCCTCAGATGGAGAGGGTCACACACACACTGACCCTCAGATGGAGAGGGACGTGCACACACTGACTCTCAGGGCTGCAGACGCAATCTTTCTGACTTCTTAGTTTCATGTTTCTGGTTTCTAGAACTAGCGAATAAATTACTGCAGCTTTTTTATTTTTAACCTTCATTTTTGTTTTGTTTTGTTCTATTTGGAGGCAGGGTCTCACTATGCTGTCCTTGGCTGGTCTAGAACTCACTACATAGACCAGACTAGTTTTGAACCCAGGACCTGCCTACCTCTGCCTCCTGGGTGCTGGGGTTAAAGGCATGTGCTACCACGTCCTGCTGTTTCTTATTTTATGTGTATGAATGTCTGTACATTATGTGTATCAAGTGCCTGCCGAGGCCAGAAGAAGATGCTGGATCCACAAGCACACAAAACCTCAAAAGCTATAAGCAGCTGTCCTAGTAAATAAAAATTACAGGATGCTGAGGCAGGCATGGTGGTGTACTTGGGAGGTGAATACAGGGGATGAGAAGCCTAAAGAGGTGTTTAGTAAACTATATGTCCAGTTCAAGGTTGGCCTAAGCTCCATGAGGCCATTGCAAACTTTGGAATGATCTGTCAGCTTTTCTCTTTGCCAACAGTGTCGACCCCCTTTGCCCTGCCTGACAGAACATTTACTCTATTTTATAGAGTAAAGTGTTATCTCACTCTAGAATAGGAAATGCAATCAATTAAGACAGTTGCCAGGAATGATAGACCTGCCATCCTGGTAGAAGATAATGAAGCCCTGTCGTAAAAAAAAAAAAAAAAACAAAAAAAAAAAACAAGAGTATCTAAAGAGTGTGGAGAAGCAGTGTTTTATCTGGTAGTCTAAAGCACCATAGAAATGTCACCTAATAGCTCTATGAAAAAAGGGACTGTGTGGAAACCATTATAGACATTCCCAGGCAGTGGATGAAACTAAGCAGAACAAGTTTCCCTGGTGATTGACAAAGTAGAAGAAAAACGGAGGATGAAATCCTTTGCTGACAGGAATTCTTTGCACCTCAGCTGCTCTATGCAAAAAACCAAAGTGATGCAACAGGTCAGTGAAGAGTGACTGTTTCCCTTCCCAGCAAATCAGTTGCTGCCTACATACAGGACACACACATAGGACAGGGAGGTGGTGGCGCACACCTTTAATCCTAGCACTTGGGAGGCAGAGGCAGGTAGATGTGAGTTTGCGGCCAGCCTGGTCTACATAGTGAGTTTCAGGACAGCCAAAGCACACAGAAAAATCCTGTCTTGAATAACAAAACAAAAAAAGAAAAAAAACAAGAAAAGAAAGAAAACACCCACATAGGTGGGGAAGTAGTGTGACTTGTTTACCTAACACTAGGGGCTCCTAGCAGGGTTTTACTTTTGGTCCGTAGTCAGATCTCATACTCACAGGCTCATTTACAGCATTCTGCATGGACACATTCTTAATGCAGACACCAAATGCAAAAGGATGAGAGGGATTGGTAAGACCATCTTCAAAGCGCAAATGAACATCTTGAATTTTTAACTGCAAAGAGAGAGAAGGAAAACATTTAGTAAGTGTTGCGGGTAGAATCCTATAGGTGGCATCCAACCACACAGGGTATCTACTCACAGGTTTCCATTGTGCTGGAAGTTCCAAGGGGACACGATCACAAACCACTCAATAATGATAGTTCATTGCCATGAACGTTATCTCAGGAAGGCTACAATGCTCCCATCAAATCATTCCAGAAGTCAATGTAAACATTTAAACACAGGAATACCAGGAGCCAAAGAGATGGCTCAGCAGCCGTGCAAGCCTAGCAACATGAGCTCAATCCCCAGAAGATAGAAGGACAGAATAGACAACAGAAAGTTGTCCTCTGACCTCTGCACACATACCCTACACACACATATCATAATAATAAATAAATAAAACAAGGGAGAGAACAACATCACTGAATCCAGATAGTCAATCCTGCCACACTTGTCTCTAGGAATCTGAGCCCAGGAAAACCACTAAGGTACATAAGGTCTGTGTGAATCTCACATGTGTTTATTTCTTCTTGCTCACTCTGCTCAGTGGATTAAAAATAAACAATTGGGCCTGGGAGTAGCACAAAAGTAGGATATCTGTTTATTATATGCAAGAGTCTGGGTCCAGTCCTCAGCACTATGGGAAAGAAAAAAAATATATACACATATGGTCAAGAAAAGTGGTCAGCATCATTAGACATTATGAAAATACAAACTAGGCCAGGGAGATGGCTCAATGAGTAGGAACAATTGTTTTCCAAGGATGAGAATGAGTTCAAATCCCCAGCATAACACAGAAAGTCAGGAATGGCTGCACTTGCCTTGTGATGCCAACACTGAGGGAACAAAAACAGACAGATCCAGGACCTTGGTGATCCAGGTCCTGGGTCAGCCTAGTCAAAATAGTGAGCTTCTAGCTCAGGGAGAGACCCTGTCACGAAGCAACAAGGCAGACAGCAACAGAGGAAGACACCTGACATCCTACTCCGCCTCCACACCCATGAACATAAGGGCACCACCTCAGTGTGTGCATGCCCAGCAACATAAACCACACACACCTCAATGTGTGTGCATGCCCAGCAAACATAAACCACGCACACCTCAGTGTGTGCATGCCCAGCAAACATAAACCACACACACCTCAATGTGTGTGCATGCCAAGCAAACATAAACCACACACACCACAGAGAAGGAAGACAGTTCAAACAACAGTAAGTCATCACTCAATCACAGTATTGAGACCAATGTGGAGAAAAACCAACGCTTAACACTGATGTCAAAATTATAATATGGGCCAGTGAGGTGGCTCAGTGGGTAAAGGCACTTGCCATCAAGGCTGTTGATCTGAGCTCCATCCCCAGGACCCGTGTGGTAGAAGGAGAAAACCAAACTCTTCAAGCTGGCCTCTGACTTCCAAATGTACACACACACCACACAAATAAGTAAATAAAACTTTGTGAAGAGTGGTGGCGGGGTCCTCAGCCCTAAAAGGCAACAAGCACATCACCGCCCCCAGGCTCAGAGGATGAGGGTGCAGCCAAGGCACGCCCACCTCGCTCATGAGCCTGCTGCAGTGGCTCTCTCCACGTGAGACCTGCGTGCAAATGACGAGCAGCACTCAAGGCAGAGGCCTCGCCATTCCTGTGATCACACTGCAGAGAAACGGCCTTCTGGTCCTCAAGAAAGACATTTCTGGGTCCGGCAGATAGCGAGGCAGGTAAGGGAAGACTGATGACCCGAGTTTGGTCCCCAGGACCCACACAGTGGGAGAGAACCAACTGCCACAGCATCCTCAGGCTTCCACATGTGCCTCCCATCCCCAGTAAATAAATAAATGTGCAAAAAAAAAAAAAAGTTTTTATGAGAAAAAATTCCTTTGTTGTAGAAAATATGTGCACACACACACACCACATAATAACAGGTTTTTTGGGGTTTTTGAGACAGGGTTATTCCGTGTAGCCCTGGCTGTCCTGAAACTCACCCTGTAGACCAGGCTGGCCTCAAGCTCACAAAAATCTGCCTGCCTTTGCCTCCCAAGTGCTGGGATTAAACAGCCTGTGCCACCACCACCCGGCAATAATAACATTTTCTAAAAAAAAAAAAAAAATCAGTGCCCTCAAGTATACTAATTTTTCATCCACATTATGAAACTAACAACCTCAGATCATACTTTTGAGGAACACAGCACACACTGAACACACTGCAAGAGAACCCTAGAGACTTTCAGTATGGGCTGTCTTGAGCCATTTAATGGAGATTTCATCCCCTGATTCCATACAGCCCCAGCACTGCAGGGCATACAACTTCCCTAAGACACATCAGTGACAGGTCAGATGCCTCAGTGGCCGTTCATAGTTCACAACACACTAGGCAATGGGGACCCCATCTCCCTCATTTTGTAGATGAAAAAAATGAGACCAGAGAGGTTAAATGACTTGCCCCGAAAATAGTCATTGAGACCTAAGTAACCTGAGACCTAAGTAACCTGGCTTCTGAGGTGATAACTCCTTTAGCAAGTAGATTCCAACATTAAAAAAGAAAGTGTGGTAGTATGTGTCGGGGGGGGGGGGGTGTCAAATGGAAATGCCAACTCACACCCCCTGAAGCAAGGACGACCTGGGTCCGCCTCACAGCGCAGGACTTGCTTTGCAGGTTTTCCCTTCGGCACAGCCTCCAGAAGGGCATACCTGAGCAGCCAGCCCCCACACACACCACACCACAAAAACCCACAAGAAAAGAGAACTCAGAAGCGAAAACACATCTAAGGCTCAGAAACCCTTCATGTGTCCTCGTAAAGGTTGGCAGGGCTCACCTCGATGTTCTCCACAATCCTCGTGACGACTGAGGCGGTGACAGAATACCAGTAGGGTTCTCCCTTCTGCTGCCGCTCACTCTGCAAGGGAAAGAGCTGGTATCAGCACAGGCTGCCCTTCACTGCTGAGGAAGGCACAGGCCCCCTAACGCCCAGAGGCTCTAAGCCTTGCCTTCCATCTGTCCTCCAGGGCTTGAAGCAGCACTTTCTTACGCTCCCTCTCCAGTAGCTTCTCCTTCTCATCGTTGAAGTCCTGGATTTTCTCAGGGGCACCAATTAAGTGGAGGCCAGAGATGGAAATCACCCAGGGGTCCACATGCGGGCGGTAAAAGGGGATCTGAAGGGTCACTTTCCCAATCAAACCTGGGAGGAGAAAAACGGCTCATTAGACACCCACACATTTTCTAGCTCCCTTTAAAGCACATAGATTATATTTACCATTATTTATTTTCTTAAAAACAAACCTGACAACTGTGGTGTCCATTTAAGAAATGCTGAAGAGGCAGAGGCAGGAGGAACACAAGTCCAAGGCGGGGGGGGGGAGATTTAACTCTGGTAGGAGCAAGGTCTTGGATTCTGTCCCCAGCACCAGAAGAAAAAAAGACAAAAATCACAAAAATAGACAGCAGCAAACCAGCAGTGGTGGGGCCCTCAGCTAACTAAGACAGGGGCACAGCAACTTCAAAGTAAGTTCAAGGGTAGCCAGTCAGACTTCTCCTACATATGTGAAAGATTACAAAAAATAAACTAATTAATTAAAAAGAACCAGCTACCATGAATTAAACTGGAAAATGCCTAGTGATTCTTTTTCATATCAAATATAGATTATCTACTATGCAAACACTCTTCCATCTGGACCACACCTTGAATGCCTATGAAGTGTCTCTCCTGTCCACCTACACAGACCCTGGTCACAGAACTCATCTCTTGCTAATAATTGGCTGGTTGACAAGTATTTGTCAAGAGTTACCATCCTTACATATTTAACCCTGAATATACCCAGTACAAACTAAAACAGACAACACAGCTTATAAATAAAGAAACAAGAACCCGGGCTCAGAGCTACCTGGCCTATAAAAATACACTTATTTCCCAACTTCTTCATTTTAGCCAAACCTTTAAACTCAACTTAATAAAAGCAGCTCGCTGAACATGGTGGTGCACACCTCTAATCCCAGCACTTGGGAGGCAGTGGTAGGAGGATCTCTGTGAATCTGAAGCCAGCCTGGTGACATAGTTGCAGGCCAGCCAGAGATACATAGTGAGACTCAGTCTCAAAAAGCAAAGTGAGCATTACGAATGGTATTTTCCTTTATATGTGGTTGAGGAGGAAACCAAGGCCCTTATATATTCATGATCAAGGCCCATATATTTCACATTCAGCAAGCTATATATATATTCACTGAGCTATAGCCCCATCCTCACAATGGAATAATGATAATACAAATGACTGATGGTCTAATCCAGCAGTAAATTAAGAATACTGAGAATGGGAATGCAGTTCCATGATAGAATACTTGCTTTGCATGTGCAAGGTTCTAGGATTAATATTCACCACCATGGGAATATTTTACAAAACAATAAATGAGGGGGCTAGAGAGGTGGCTCAGAGGTTAAGAGCACTGACTGTTCTTCCAGAGGTCCTGAGTTCAATTCCCGGCAACCACATGGTGGCTCACAACCATCTGTAATGAGATCTGGTGCCCTCTACTGGCCTATAGGATATATGTAGGCAGAATACTATATACACAATAAATCTTTAAAATACAATAATGAAAAATGAGTTTTCTCTAGAAAAATAAGATTTGTAACAGAACTTTATAACAATCTGAATTAGTGCACAGTGGCAGTTATCTATTTGGCTTGAGACAAGTTTGTATATAGCCTATGCTGGTCCTAAAGCCTGACCTTCCTTCTCCCTCCCAAATGCTGGGTTACAGGCATGCTTTGCCATGCTGGGCCACGGTGGTAGTACAAATTAAGTGTGCAAGAGGCTACAAAGCATCTAACAGACAGAACTTTATACATCTTATTCACTTTTTGTAAGAAACAAGGTCAAGTTTGTGAACACAATATTAGAAAACCATCGATTTTCCAAGTTTCCCCCCCCTTCCTCTCTCTCTTTTTCTGAGGCAGGGTTTCTCTATATAACAGTCCTGCCTGTCCTGGAACTCACTTTGTAGAGCAGGCTGGCCTTGAACTCACAGAGATCCACCTGCTTCTACCTCCTAAGAGCTGGGATTAAAAGTGTGCAACACCACTGCTTGGCTAAAGAGTTTCTCTTACTCCTTCAATATTTGAAGAATTTCTTCTGGAAATGACCAGTGTCAGCATTCTTGAAGCTTTCAGATTACTATCTGTCGGTATATTTGCTTGTGGCATGCATGAACGCTCGCGTACACACACAAAAAAAGAAGCTTTAAAACAATACCAGATATATAACTACTATAATCATCTTATGGTTTTCTGTGTTAAAGGGTGTTAAAGGGTGTGTGTGTGTGTGTGTGTGTGTGTGTGTGTGTGTGTGTGTGTGTGTGTGTGTAATGCTACGGATGGAATCCCAGGCCCTGCGCATGCTAGGCAAGTGCTCTACCACTGAACTACATTCCTAGCCCTATTCCCTGACTATTCTGATGTTTGGTTGGTTGGTTGGTTGGTTGGTTGGTTGGTTGGTTGGTTGGTTGGTTGGTTGGTTGGTTGGTTGGTTGGTTTGGGACAGGGTCTCACTGCATAGTCCCGGCTGGCCTGGAACCCTTTATTTGGACCAAGTTGGCCTAGACCTCACAGAGATCCACCTGCCCATATAGTGAAACTTATATAAACTGATGCAAGCTCTCAAACTTCCTGTATACTTCCTGGTTGAGCAGATACCAACTCCAGGGCTTCTGACTCTCCTGCCCAAACAACTCGATCCCAAACCTTCCTCCCTCCTTTGGTTCCACATACCAGCTTTGACTTCAAATGGCAATTCCAGTTCTTTCAGGGCATCCTTCTTTAATGGGAGGTTTTCTAATTCAACAGCACCTAAAAACAAAACACCATGAAATGTTTATCCAACAAAGACAGTGCTGTTGGCTGTGCACAGAGCACTAAAGGGTAATGGCCATGGCAATGCCACCACTAGCCCAAGGGTTCTGTCCGGAGTACTAAACTGACCACCCACTCTGAACCACACATGACCTGAAGCACAGCGGCCATAAGAGCTTAGGCAAGATCCTAACTATTTCTGTAATGGGCCAGAGAGTAAATATTTTAAGCCTTTATATTATGACAATTGCATTCATTTTTAAAAGCTTTTTATTACATTTATTTGTGTGTATTTGTACATGTGTGTGCATGTCATGTGTGTCACATGCGCACTGTGCACATGTGGCAGTCAGTGGACAACTTGCAGAAGTCAGTTCTCTCCTTCCACCATGTAGGTTCCAGGGACAGAACCCAGGTCGCCATGCTTAACAGCAAGCACCCTTACCCAGAAACATTCACACACAATAATTAATTAATATTAGTAAAATTAGTAAAAGCCATCCTGAGCTAGCAGGTCAGATCTGGCATGCTGGCTAGTTTGAAGACCCCTAGCTTAGACTAATAGTTCCCACAAGACTGCCATCTTCTGACTCTCTAAGATGTAATACAGGCTCCTGGGTTTGGTCCAACATCCCCCAAATCAGAATCTCTGAGGTTAAAACACAAGAATCTAGCCAGGCAGTAGTGGTGCACATTTTTAATCCCAGCACTTGAGAGGCAGGCAGGCAGATCTCAGTGAGTTTGAAGCCAGCATGGTCTACAAAAGCCAGTTCCAGGACAGCTAAGGCTGTTACACAGAGAAACCCTGTCTTGAGGGGAAAAAAAAAAATGTGCTGTGGTTTTTAACAAGCAGTCCCAGCCCTCAGCAATGCCTTCTCCCAGAACTGATCATAGGTAACAAAATGCTTAAGAGCCCATGGATTAGTTTGAAAGACTCCAAATGCATTTCTGAGGCCTCTCAGTATTACACCTCTCTCCTGGAGACGTGACAGTCGTCCACACATGAATGTTGGGAACTTTCCATCATCTCCCTGAGTCTTTGTAAATGTTCTATTGAATAGGGGCAAAATAACCCTTAGGTGTTGACTCAGTTCCTGGTGTTTTGACTCAGGCCCTGGGAAAGGGGCAAAGTGACCCACAGATCCCTCTTACCTCACCCGATCACACAGCCACTCTCCTACCCTGGCACAGACCAATCACTGCTAGTAGCCCTTTGAATAAGCGAATCCAATTAGCTGGAAAACAACCCTCAGGCTTCCCCCCACCTTGTTTCTATGGCTTCTTGCTTTAAAAGATGGGCTATAACAACTATCAATGTCTTTCTGGCTTCTCGAATGCTAAAAGACCCTGTTGTGACAGAATTAATAAAATCCTCAAGTTTTTGCATCGACTGTGGTGTCTGGATGGTGTCTTGAAGCAACTCTTCCCTAGAGCTTGGACTCAGAGTCCAACAAGTTAATAAAACTGAAGGCAGGCAGTGGTGGTGCACGCCTTTAATCCCAGCACTCGGAATGCAGAGGCCAGCAGATCTCTATGAGGCCAGCCTGGTCTATATATACAGGTAGTTCTAGGATGGCCAGGGCTATAGAGTGACCCTATCTCAGCAAGAAAAAAAAAGTAACTAAATAAAACCAGTCACCCAAAAGTATTTTTTTCTAATGAGACCAAACGGTCTCTCTGTACCTCCCTTCCTTGAGGCACAGTTAACTGGTCAGAAAGCACAGAAAGAATAGGGCCAACTTGTACGATGACTCCAAGCAGGGTGTGCAAAGCCAGGGCAGCCAGCTCCAGCTTTGCTACCATTGGGATCGAAATGTCCACCTAAGGCCCGTGACTTAAGGTATTATCCCAGCCCAAGACACTTCTGGGAAGCAGCGGGGCCTTTACTTGGTAGAAGTTAGAGTATTGAGGACATAGCCTCAAAAGCGGTACTAAGACTCGGGCCCCTCATTGACTCTGCTCCCCATCTGTCGCAGGGTAAGCAGGCCTGCTCTGCCAGGCACTCCCACCATCACTACAGGCCCGGAGGCAATACGGCCAAGCAACCCATGTGAACCAAAACTGTGAGCCAAAATAACCTTTCCCTCTTTTAAACTGATTGTCCCAGGTATTTTACCACAGTAAGGGAGGGCTGACACATGGGCTCAGCTGACTATGCAAGCCATTCATTTGCACATACACAACCAAGCTCTACTCTGAAGGCCACTCCTAGCCATAAACTGCTGAGAAGAGGGCCTTGGAATGATAAAGCTGTTTGCACAACACAAAACCATTTCTGAGCCATGTGAATCTGTCTGAATGGGTGTTTTTGAGAACAGGGCATATCAGCCATCAGTTGGTAGGAAGGCCCAGGAGCTGGGCAGACAAAGCAATTCAAAGATGTAATGATGTAGGCACAGTACTTCCCCAGATAAATGACTATGCTTTTACTTGCATATCTAAAAAGAGGTCAAACCTGGCAATTTGGCAGATTCAAGTGTAGTATCTTTTTTTCAGGGGGGGTCCCCCACATCACATGCTTTAAGACCAAACTAAAGTAAAATAAACCTACTTCCAAACGTAGAGAGAAAATTATCATAAAGGAGAAAATCAGAAAATCTTCTCCTTAGGTGAAAATGACTTTCAGACAGACAAGCAGTTTCCATTTTTGTTTTTGCAGCACTAGGAATAGAAGGCAGGTTCTCGCACACGCGGTGAGTGCTCCATGTGCAGCAGTCATGCCCTGGCCTCTTTTCTCATTTGCACTGAGAATGGTCTTATTTTTCCATATGCTAATCCAGCACCAAAGCAGGTGGCTCCTGGGTTTCCCTGGCTGCTGTACTGCTCAGAGAAGTGGAAGGAACTCACACATAAAACATTAAAGAAGCTGAAGCAGGGAAAGCATAGCAGGTTCAGAAAGGAAAGAGAAGAAACAGAAGCCTGCAGCAAGCCAACTGTTAAGAACAGAAAAAAAAAAAAACCACACACACAAAAAAAAAAAACACAGTAATGGTTCAAGATAGAAGAAAACTAGTCTCTCTCTCTCTCTCTCACACACACAGGGCCTGCCCTGCTGGGAAGGGCCCTGCCCTGCTAAGAAGGACTGCCTGAGAGTCGGGCAGCAAAGCACCAGGAGTTAGGTGTGGCATTTTCAAGGCCAGACGCCACTTATTGATTTCCAGAAAAACAATTTCCTAGCTTATTCAGGAATGGCTCACCCCAAAATGCCTCACCCCATACTGGCCAGAGATCTATTCAATGACACGGTAGTGAACTCAGCCTCAGGGGGCTTTCCCAGCCATCTCTAGTGATGACCAGATTCTCCTCATTCTGCTCCAGGTCATTTAAAGGACCAGGCTGAAGAGGGCTCAAAAAACAAGGGGGTGGGGGTTGAAGTGCAGAGTCCTGGCATGACAAAGCCTCTACTTTCTGACTCCCTGGTGCCTACAAGCTCCCAGCCTCTGCTCCTAGGATTCACTCGACATGAAGAATGGCAACCCCTCCTGTGCAACCCACTGAAACCCTTTTCTGCTCACTCAAAAGCCACCCACAGTAGCTTTCCCCAGGCCCTACAGACAGAACAAAAGACTCCTCTCCCATGCACTCCAATGCATAATGTAACTTCTTTTGTAGTTGAAGACAGATTTTCACAGGCTAGTCACCCAGACTAGCCTGGAACTCACTATGTACACCAGACTGGCCTTCAACTCACAGCCATCCTCTTGCCTCATTCTCTCAAAGGCTGGGATTATAGGAGCCAGCCCTCATATCCAGCTATTGCCTCTAGCTAAAGTTAGCAATGACTGCCGTGTTGCTGTTCAATTTGCCTCCCCGACAGGTGAGTGGTGAAAGACCCGGATAAATCCAGACCTCTCAAGCAGGAAGAGAAGAGCCAAAAAAAATCTAGGTTAGCCAAGTCAGTGACTCTGTTTCAGGAACTAGCTGAAGATAAAGTTAGATTATAATCTTGAGAATAATCTTGAGAAACAGGGAGTTACCCCCTTGCGATGATCACTGGTATTTTTGGAATTTTCCAATGACGCCCTCTCCACCCTCTTTGGATTACTGGGTTGTGGATTCTTCCCTTAAACACTCCTTCTCCCAGCTACTCAGGGTCAAACTCCTCCCCTGCGTGGGATATGAGTCTCAACCCCAGCGCTGGTACTTCTCAATAAACCTCGTGTGATTGCAGCAAGGATGGTCTCTCGTGAGTTCCTGGGGGGTCATGTGGTCCCAAGACTTGAGTGAGATTCTCCCGGATCAGGTCTTTTATTTGGGGGCTCGTCCGGGATTGTCGACCACCCTCGTCACCGAAGACCCACTTGGAGGTGAGACATTGTCTGTGTGTCTGTGTCTTTGTGTTTCCGTGCCAGCTGAATTCAAGTTCAGGTTCTGTACTTTCGGGTTTACAGCTGTGTCTGTGTCTTTGTGTTTCCGTGCCGGATGAGTTCAGGTTCTATATTTTTGGTTTTGCAGTCGCTCGCGTCTCAGGAGGAGACGGAGGGAATAATCAGCAGATGTGCTAGATCACCGACTGCCACCCTGGATAGGAGGAACTATATGTCCTCTCGGCTGTATTTCTGGAATGGTTTTGTCTGTCTCGGTGGAGATGGACATTTGTTTGTGATCTTCAGTCTTTTGTTTTGTCTTACCTGTGACTCTGGGACAGACTGTAACGCTGACTCTGGATCAGTGGTTTTCTCTATCTAAGTTTTGTTAGCCTTTGTCTTTGTATCTTCGGTCTCCGTTTTGTCTTCGCCTAGGTAGCGTGCTCAGTTCTCTGGTGAGACACACGGGTGGCATTTCTCAGTTCTGTGGTATGACACACGAGTGGCGTGGTCAGTTCTCTGTAGAGACATGTGTGGATAGCAGTCTCATTTCGATAGCAGAGCGGGTCACACCCGCAAAGCAGCTTGAAGCTGTGTCTTTGGTTTGTTTGGCGCCACTGTCCTGTACGTATGTGTAATGTGTGTTGTGCTTTTGTCCTGACTTAGACTGACGCTGACGTACTCAAATCATGACTTCTTTTGACTTTGATATTGTAACCACTTACAAGACTTCAGAGATAGGGCCATAAGCATAGGGGTATATTTCATTTAAAAAAAAAAAAAGAGTCAGCCTCGGCCCCAAGCACGTGGCTGCGGGGCAGCATGCTTGTATGGATGGCTGGGCTATTCAGCCTTGCTGTTACAAGGTATCGAGCCTGCCAGACACAGTTATAGAAGGTGGATGTACCCCAATAGGATTTCAAACACTAAACAAAAAATCTGAGGGTAATCACTATGGCCTAAAGAGGTTAACAATCTTTTTTCCCTGGTGCTGCATACCACCCTGCCCCCCCACCCCGTGCTGATGGATGAATTCCCTCCACCTGCCCTGGGAGCTGCACGCCTCAAACCTCTGGTCAAAGCTGACCAAGGCTTGGCTCCGCGGGTGAAGAACTCTCAGATCCTATGGGTTATAAGTATTATAAGTATCTGTCATCATTTATAGGAGCTGGTTACAAATTATTATTGGTTAATGTTTAAAAAAAAACCATTGCCGGTCTCAAATGTTTCACACTGGTACAGGATTTTATGTGCTGTTGTTTACAAATTGTTGGTAAATGTAAAAAAAAAAACCTATTGTTGGTCTCAAATGTTTCACACTGGTACAGGATTTTATGTGCTGTTCTTGTTTAAAATGTAGCCATACATCCCCAATGAGAAAAAACACAAGAAAGACTTTGGTAAGAGTTTTTTCTGTTGTCTAAAAAGCAAGAGAGATTTTGGTTAAAAAAAATATGTAAACAGAAATGGGCCTTATCTACTTCCCTGTGTGTGTTTTCAAGGTCAAACTTAAAGCAGGTAGGGAGCAGCTGACAGTCTATTGCCTCTCATGGCAGGTCTCCAAGGGGCCACAAGATGCCCCACTAATTTGGCCAAGGTAAGAGAGGTTCTTCAGGGGCTGGTTGAACCAACATCTGTGTTTCTTGAACATTTAAAGGAGGCTTACAGGCATTATACTCCCTTTGACCCAACCTCTGAGGGTCAGCAAGCAGTGGTAGCTATGGCCTTCATAGGACAGTCAGCATCAGATATTAAGTTACGGCGGTGAGAAGAATTGCAGGATTATACCTTGCAGGATTTGGTTAAGGAGGCAGAGAAAGTGTTCCATAAGCAAGAGACTGAGGAAGAGAAGCAAGAGAGAGAGAAGTGTGGGAGGCAGAAGAAAGAGAGGACTGGAGGGATTGTAGACGAGAGAAATTAGATAGAATTTTGGCCACAGTGGTAGGAGAGAAAGGGAAGGCAGGACCTAGACAGATACAACCTGGGCAACAGAAGACCAAAGATGAGTGAAGATGGACAGAGGCGCCCCTTGGACAAAGACCAATGAATGTGCTTATTGCAAAGAAAAAGGACATTGGGCAAGAGAATGCCCAAAGAAGAAAAGGAAGGGCCTCTAAGGTACTGGTCCTAGAAGATGATTAGAGGGGATGAGGCTCGGACCCCCTCCCCCGTGCCTAGGGTAACCCTGACTGTGGAGGGGACCCCTATAAATTTTCTAGTGGACACAGGGCCTGAGTACTCTGTGCTGAAACAACCATTGGGGAAGCTAAAAAATACAAAGACTATAATATTTGAAACAACTGGACAGAAACAATATCCGTGGACCACCTTACGAACTGTAGATTTGGCGAGAGGACAAATGACTCATTCCTTCCTGGTTATCCCTGAGTGTCCCATGCCTTTATTAGAAACTTTATTTTGTTAACAAAGTTGAAGGCCCAGATCAGGTTTACTCGAACCAGGCCGGAGGTGATCAAAGCCTTTTGTTGACCAGTAACCTTCGCTCCCCCTGCTGTCCTCAATCCCGCCACCCTACTGCCCGAGACTGATGATACCTCACCTACCCATCACTGCGCTGACATTTTGGCAGAAGAGGCTGGTACCCAAAATGATCTGAAGGATCAGCCTTGGCCTGGGAGTCCAAGCTGGTATACGGACAGCAGCAGTTTCATGGTTAAAGGTAAGCAGAAGGAGGGGGCAGCAATGGTGGACGGGAAGCAAGTAATCTGGGCATAGCCTCCCTGAAGAACGTTGGCCCAGAAAGCTGAACTTGTGGCTTTGATACAAGCTCTACCAATGGCAGAGGGAAAGTCTATCAACACCTACACTGACAGCAGGTATGCTTTTGCCACTGCCCATATACACAGAGCAATATACAGACAAGGAGGACTGTTAACATCTGCAGGAAAAGACATAAATAAAGAGAAAAAAAATTTGAGCCTCCTCGAGGCCATACATTTGCCAAAGAAGGTAGCCATCATACATTGTCCAGGACACCAAAAAGCTCGAGATGCTGTGGCTAAAGGAAATCAGACGGCAGACCTAACTGCTAAACAGGCGGCCCAAGGAGCAATGATCCTGGCAGTCAAAGAGCCTAAAGATTATTATACACCCCCGAGGACTATCATGTGGTTAGGTCCTCCGACTAATATGTTTGGGACTCTCTGACTTGGCAGAAGAAGTAGTCAAAAGCTGCAGAGCCTGTGCTATGACTAATGCAGGACACTCCATATATACTCCTGGGAAGAGGCTCAGGGAAGACCAGCCTGGGACCTACTGGGAGGTAGATTTTACAGAAATTAAGCCAGCCAGATATGGTAACAAGTACTTATTAGTTTTTATAGATACTTTTTCAGGCTGGGTAGAAGCTTTTCCTACCAGGACTGAGACGGCCACTGTGGTGGCTGAGAAGATCATAAAAAAATCTTCCCGAGGTTCGGGATACCCAAAGAATTCGGGTCTGATAATGGACCTGCCTTTGTTGCCCAGGTAAAGTCAGGGACCGGCCACACGACTGGGGATCAATTGGAAATTACATTGTGCTTACCGACCCCAGAGTCAGGTCAGGTAGAAAGGCTGAATAGAACCTTGAAAGAGACCCTGACAAGTGGCCCTAGAGACCTGAGGGAATGGTTGGACAGCCCTCCTTCCCTTTGCCCTATTCCGGGTTCGGAACACCCCTAGGGTGATTTAAACTCACCCCTTATGAGATCCTATGTGGGGGACCGCCACCACTCACTGAGTAGGGTGGAATGTATAATCCTGATGCTATTCTTTCTAGACCTTTATTTGCCCACCTAAAGGCCCTTGAAGTGGTGAGACGCCAGACCTGGGAACAACTGAAAGAAGTATGCATCTCTGCCTGGATCCATGCCTCCCACGTGAAGCAAGCTCCTGAACTACCCAAATTGCAGTATCCGGGGCTTTTAACAACACCACCAGTCAGGAGGCTTGTGTTTGGGGGACTAATCATAGGCTGACTCTTACTGAGGTTATGTAATGAGACTCTTAAGAGCCCTAAGACTCCCAACACCAGGTACTTGGTTCCCAGTTTAGATAAATGATGGGCTTGTAGTACAGGCCTGACACCTTGCATGTCAACATCGGTTTTTAATGACACCAAAGATTACTGTGTGCTTGTACAACTGGTACCTAGGGTCTATTATCATCCAGCTAACACACTTGAAGATGAGTTTGACAAGCACCCAACTCGCTTTCGACGAGAACCTATTTCTCTGACACTAGCAGTAATCTTGGGCCTTGGGGTAGCCGCCCTGATACAGGCCCCTCAGTACTTTAAATGAATTAAAACCAATTACCTTCATTAGAGAAAGAATAAGTGCTGTTCAGATTTTGATGTTACACCATCAATATAGCGCTTTACAAGGTCAAGAAGATACTGAAATCTAGTTCTATGACTAGAACTAGGTACTAGAAGAAGTGGGGAGATGAAAGACCCAGATAAATCCAGATCTCTCTAGCAGGAAGAGAAGAGCCAAAAAAATCTAGGTTAGCCAGGTCAGTGACTCTGTTTCAGGAACTAGCTGAAGATAAAGTTAGATTATAATCTTGAGAATAATCTTGAGAAACAGGGAGTTACCCCCTTGTGATGATCATTGGTATTTTCAGAATTTTCCAATGACGCCCTCCCCACCCCCTTTAGATTACTAGGTTGTGGTTTCTTCCCTTAAAAACCCCTTCTCCCCTCCCCCCCAAAAAAACAAAACAAAAACTTATGCCGGGTGGTGGTGGCGCACGCCTTTAATCCCAGCAGAGGCAGGCGGATCTCTGTGAGTTCAAGGCCAGCCTGGTCTACAAGAGCTAGTTCCAGGACAGGCTCCAAAGCCACAGAGAAACCCTGTCTCGAAAAACCAAAAAAAAAAAAAAAAAAAACCAACTCCTTCTCCCAGCTACTCAGGGTCGAACTCCTCCCCTGCGTGGGCTATGAGTCTCGGCCCCAGTGCTGGTTCTTCTCAATAAACCTCGTGTGAGTGCAGCAAGGACGGTCTCTCGTGAGTTCCTGGGGGGGTCGTGTTATCCTGAGACTTGAGTGAGACTCTCCCCCATCAGGAGGTCTTTCAGTGGCTCTGAGGACAGGGACTTTACAGGCTGAGGTGGGACAATGATAGTGACAGAACCTACCACTTAGTGAGATCTTACTGTGTGCAAAGTATTTTATCATTATCCCTCTTTCCCCCAAACAGTAGACCGCAGACTCAGTCCCTCCCAATCTCCCCCACTGGTGCAGGCAAATGTTCTCCCACCAGGCTATAACCACAGCCTGGATTATCACATTAAAAAACACATATTTACCAGGAATTCAAAAGAGCAAAGAAGGAGATGTGGGAGGAGTGAGGAGGAGGACAGGGAAAAGGTAAATGGTATAATTACAATCTCAAATGGATAAGAGAAATATTTTTAAATACTTAACATATGTGGTGGTTTAAAAGAAAATGGCCCCCATAAGCTTTTATAGTTGAATATCTGCTTCCCTAGGTGCTGGGCTGTTTAGGACTGACTGGGAGGGGTGGCCTTGTTGGAGGAGGTGTGTCACTAGGGGTGGGCTTGCAAAGCCTATGCCTGGCCCAGTCTCTGTCCATAACTTGCTGACCAGGTGAGGGCTCTCTGCTCCGGTGACAGCACCATGCCTACTGGCCTGCTCCCATGCCTCACCGTGATGAGCATGGACTGCCCTCTAACTGGAAGCAAGCCCTCAATTAAATGCTTTCTTTTATTAGTTGCCTTGGCTGTCGTGTCTCCTCAGAGCACTAGAACAATAACTAATACACTTTGATTTTTAATTTTATTTTACGTGTATGGATGTTTTGCCTGTATATATGTACGTCTGTGCCTGGTGCATGTAGAGGCCTGAAGAGGGCAACCAGTACCCTGAAACTGGAGTTACAGACAGTTGTGAGCTGCCATGTGGGTGCTGGGAATAGAACCTGTGTCTTTCAGAAGAGCAACCAGTGCTCTTAACTGCTGAACCATCTCTGCAGCCCGTGCGTTATCTCAGTCTTCACAACAAGGCAAAGAAAGACAAGTTGAATATCCCTGTCTGGAATGCTCGGGATTTCGAATATTTAAGGTTTGGGGGGATTTTCTGATTTTAAAATATTTACATAGATTTAGTGGTTGGGCATTCCCAAGCAAAAATCAAAACTTCAAGGCCAGGGTTGCAGGTCAATAGGTAGAGCACTTCCTCTCTCAGGCTTGGAGCCCGCAGTTCCACCTCAGCCCTGCAGACCTGCAGAAGTATGCACACCTGTAAGTCCAGCATTTGGGATGTGAAGGCAGGAAGATCAGAAATTCAAAGTCTTCCTCAGCCCCAGAGCAAGTCTGAGGCCAGCCTGGGCTATTTGAAGAACCCAGGGATTAGAGAGGACTAGAGATGGGAGAGCTGACTGCTACCAGGTGTAACAATCCAGGTCTGATCACTGGGACCACACAGTGGAAGCAGAGAACAGACTCCCACCAGCTATCTTCTGACACCCACCTATTCCATGTGGGGCACACCCCACCCCCACCAACCAACTAATCAACAGAATAGAAAGAAAAGGAAAAGGGGAAGAGAGGAACACGTGAAGGACGAAAACTAATTTTTAAAAATATTCAAAATACATCAAGAAAAAATTAAAGTCAGGTGGTGGTGTCACGTGTTTTTAATCCTAGGCAGGGCAGAGGTAGGCAGATATCTGCCAGTTCAAGGCCAGTCTGGTCTAAAGAGCAAGTTCTAGGACAGCCAGGACTACACAGTGAAACCCTCCAAGAACCAAAAAAAAAAAAAAAATTCAAAGCACAACCACTATGCTCCAACATGAAAGGCTTTTGATCTCTGTCAGTACTAAATGCTCGAAGTTTCCAAACAGTCCAGACTAGGGCTGGTTACTCGACCTGTCCATCAGTTTCTCAACGTTGAGATGAGAAAACAAGGCTTAGCAGACAGTGTGCTTAGAAATCTCAGCTGGTTAGGAGGTAGCACTAGAGGTCATAGGAGGTCTGTCGACCTGGGGTGGAAAGAGGGAGAGAGGGTGAAGAGGGCCTTCAGTGGCCACTCGCATCACATGCAGCTTAAAAGTGATGAAAGCATTGTCAGGCTTGAGCCTGACTCTTGGGTGCTGTTCCCGCCTCAGCTTTTGGTATCAGTCCCCAGCCCAGAGCCACAGTCCAACCACAGCAGGTGCTCGCTAAGTGTTGATCAGGTGTGAACTCTGGCCTCCAGCTGCTAGTGCAGCCTGGCATTTTAACTACTTGAGGACAGAACACAGGCCACGGCTGAAGTCCCACCCAACAGCCAATCCCGTGCTGACCAGGATGCTGAGGACTAACCTGCACTAACAGCTCTACGCTCTCTGACCCACATGAACCTACATGGTCCTCAGAACCCTATGGGATAGTTAATAACTTCTCACATGCAGAAACTGAGTAATTTGCTCACGTTAAGACAAATGTTACAACTGGACACAAATAGTCTGATATAAAAATATACAGTTTTAGCCGGGTGGTGGTGGTGCACGCCTTTAATCCCAGCACTCAGGAGGTAGAGGCAGGCGGATCTCTGTGAGTTCGAGGCCAGCCTGGTCTACAAGAGCTAGTTCCAGGACAGGCTCCAAAGCTACAGAGAAACCCTGTCTCAAAAAAAAAAAAAAAAAAATACACAGTTTTGCTTGGCTGTGGTGACACACACCTTTAATCCCAGCACTCAGGAGGCAGAGGCAGGTGGATCTCTGTGAGTTCAAGGCCATCTTGTTTCACCGAGTTAAATTCCAGGATAGCCAAGGCTACGCAGAGAAACCTTGTCTCAGAAAAAAAAGTCTTTTTTTCTCCCCCCACCCCCACTTTACCCGTTCCAGGCAGTCCAGCCACTTGGGCACTGTCTCCTGTGCCTCCCCAGACATTTACACCAGATCAGAATAACAGGCTTGTGCCATCTAGCACCCTGTGCCCTCAATCCCTACTCAACCACGTCAAGACAGGCAAATACTGTCAGCTCCCCTCAGTTCACAGAAGAGCACCCACACACTGCACTGTGTTGTGGGTTCTTAGTAAAGGGGTCAAGTTTTTTCGTAACTAATACCAGTTGCGAAAAAAAAAAACATTCCTCAAGGTTTCATCCCACAAACTTTTTGGTTTGATTTTGTTTTTTGAGACAGGGTTTCTCTGTGCAACAGTCCTGGCTGTCCTGGAACTGGCTTTGTTGACCAGGCTGCCCTCAAACTCAGAGATCCGCCTGTCTCTGCCTCCCAAGTGATAGGATTAAAGGCATGTGCCACCATGCCCGGCTAATTTTTTTTTTTTAATTCAAGGTCTGTCTACATAGCCCTGTCCTGAAATTCACTATGTAAAGCAGACTGGCCTCGAACTCACAGACACCTGCCTACCTCTGCCTCTGCAGTGCTGGAACTGAAAGCATGCCTCGCTACACCCAGCTTCTTTCCATAGATCTAAAAGCCAGAGACAAGAATAGTCCTTAAAAAGCCGGTCAGTGGTGGTGCACACCTTTAATCCCAGCACTCAGGAGGCAGAGGCAGGCGGATCTCTTTGAGTTCGAGGCCAGCCTGGTCTACAAGAGCTAGTTCCAGGACAGGCTCCAAAGCTTCAGAGAAACCCTGTCTTGAAAAACCAAAGAATAGTCCTTAAAGAGGATGTAAGAAAAGTTACCCTAACGATGCATGCAGTTGTTACAAGATATATTCTGCTGAGCAGAGGAGGAGTGGATGGGGGTGGGGGTAGAGAAGAGGCAGAGGGAGGGAATGGGAGGAGAATTTAATTTAAAAAAAGATATATTATATCTAAGCTGTATGTGGTGGTGCATGCCTATAATACCAGCACTTGGGAGGCAGAGGCAGGAGGATCACCACCAGTTTGAAGCTGGCAGAGACTTCAAAGTGTCAGGTTGAGCCAGGGCTACAGCGTGAAAATCATCAGGAAGCCCAGGGAGATGACTCAGAGGGTAAAGGTTCTTCCTGCCTAGCCTGAATATGATTCTTGGAACATACAGGGTGGGAAGAGAGTATCAGCTCCCAAAGCCGCCCTCTAACCTCCACACACATGCTATGGCATGTGTGTGCACAAATGCACAAAAGATATAAATGCAACTTCAACTGCTTTTTTATTCATTTAATTTTTATGTGTGTTGGTATTTGGCCTGCGTGTATATCTGTGTGAGAGTCAGATTCCTGAACTGGAGTTACAGACAATGGTGAGCTACCATGTAGATGCTGGGAACTGAACCCAGGTCCTTTGGAAGAGCAGCCAGATCTCTTAACCACTGAGCAGTTTCTCCAGTCCCTCTACCCCTCTATATACTCCATATATAGAACAGGCTGTCCTGATACTCACTATGTAGACCAGGCTGGCCTCGAACTCATAGAAATCCACCTGCTTGTATCTCTCAAGTACTGGGATTAAAGGTATATACCATGCCTAGCTCAAACTATATTCTTTCTCTACATGCATTAAACAGTTCCACTTTGAGCTGAGCAAACAGAATTTAAATTTTTAAAAAAGAAAATTCCCACATCAAATCATAGAACTGAGTGTACCATGCCCCGAACCTTGAGTACTTTTACTTCTAAGCAAGACAATACGCTGGGGATGCAGCTCAGTGGGAGAGCACTAGTCTAGTACCCCTAGGGCTCTGTGTTCAATTCCCAGAACCGAAGCAAACCTAAAAAGGAAAGAAAAAAAAAAGAAAGAAAGAAAAGAAAACTACTAAGCAAAAAAGTTCTCAAAAAATTCCATCAAAGGTGGTGGTGCACGCCTTTAATCCCAGCACTCAGGAGGCAGAGACAGGTGGATCTCTGTGAGTTCGAGACCAGCCTGGTCTACAAGCGCTAGTTCCAGGACAGCCAGGGCTATTATAGAGCCCTGAAAACAAAACAAAAAAAGATTCCATCAAAGACCTCAAGGTAAAATACTTTAAAACTTCTAGTGGATGTCTATGTTGTGTCTATGTGAGACAGGCTAGGAGTGTTTCCATGTGATCCTTACAGCAATCGTAGGAGGAATTGCCCTCTTTTGCTAAAGAAGTTGTGTCTCAGAATTTCAATATTATCAGCTAATAAGTAACTACATTTGAAGCCAAAGTCAACACCACTGTCATGACACAGTAGCTGCATCCAGAGAGCTAAAACCTAACTGGGGTAAAGCAGTCACCCCCAATATGTCTTACTGTTTTGCTTTAAAAAAAAATTAGGTGGGCATAGTTGCACACACCTATAAACCCCAGCACCCAGGAGGCAGAGGCAGGCAAATCTCTAAGTTCAAAACCAGCCTGTCTTCATGGTCGGTTCCTAGCTAGCCAGTCAGGATTATATAGTGAGACCCTGTCTCAAAAACTTCGATGGAGGGTGTCAGAGAAAGACACCCCAAGTTGACTTCTGGCCTCTGAACATACCCATGAGCACAAACATGCATCATATTACCGCACACAAACCCACAGGTAAACTAGGGTAGGTGAGATGACTTGGTGGGTAAGGGCAGGTGCCAGGAAGGCTGCTAACCTGAGTCTGATGCCTTCACCTGCCCCAGAACGCACATGGTAGGAGGAAAGAACCTGCTCGCACAAGCTGTCCTCTGACCTCCGCACAGGAACCATGGCACATGAATTAGCTTCCCACACACAAACAAGGAAATGCAAATTCTTCATTTCATTAATTAGTTAAGGAAAGGAAGGAAGGCAGGAAGAAAGGAAGGAAGGAAGACAGGCAGGCAGGCCATACTTTACTGAAGAGACGTGTGCTTACCTTTGAGAAGCGCAACTGAAAGCTGGTCAGTGTTCAGGTTATTGACATATTTCCCCAAATAGGTATTGAGAACCCAGGCCACAAGACCTTCCAACATGACTATTTCCTCAGGAAAAGGTGCTTAGAAATCATGGATCAGTCTTTATTTCTCTCTCTCATGGTCATAGAATCTATAAAAGAGGAAAAAAGAAAATTAACAACAGCTTAGCTGGGTGTGGTAAGACAACGCCTTTAATCCCAGCACTTGGAAGGTGGAGGCAGGCAGATCCCTGTGAGTTCCAGACCAGCCTGGTCTATACTTCCAAACCAGCCATGGATAAATAATGAGTTCCTGTCTCAAAAACAATAAAACAGAACCTGAATGTATTCCTATGTTGGCATCCTGTTCTACCTGCCTGCAGGCTTACAGAGACACAGGAGGAACGGAGACCAGGTCCACACTGGTCTTCAGTCACAGGGAAGGTCACCCAGAAACCTCCTGAAAATCACCTGCAATCGGAAGCTGGGCCTTTTAAATTAACTGTTCTCTGAAATACTTCCTTTGGGGGCGAGACTTGGGATCAGACTGCCTTAGTCAAGGGTTTTCACGGGGCCAATCTGGCAACATCTGAATACGCTCCTTTTAGGTGTATGTGTGTCATACTCATGCAGGAGCCTGTAGGAGCCAAAGGAGCATATGGTCCCCGGAACTGGAGTACAGAAGGTTGTGAGCCTCCATGTGGGTACTGGGAACCAAACCCAAATCCTCTGCAAGAGCTAGTGTTCTTAATCCCGCAACCATCTCTCTGGCTCTGTGGAGACATCTTTGATTACTGCTATTTCAGATGCTGCTGTGGCTATCTTGTGAGGAGGGACTGTGGAAGCTGCCAAACATCTTACAGTGCTCATGACAACCCCACAGAGTAGACTCATTCAGCCTAAACACTAAGAAGCAGGAACCTAGATCAAAGCAAAAATATTCAAGAGGCTGTGTGAATGAAATTCATACTCTACAACACTAGTTAAGGTGTCTTAATTAAAGTGTGCAAATTTATGCAGTAGGCTCATTCATAAAACCATGTAAATGGGAGGGAGAGACAGTGTTTAGTCACTCATCTTTTTTGTTTTCCCGAGGCCGGGGTCTCATATATCCAAGGCTGGCCTTGAGCTCACTATCCAGCTGAATATATAGGCTTGAACTTCTGACTGGAGGTGAAGAGATGCAGAGATCACAAGCGCACACCACCACATCTGGTTTGTGTGGTGCTGAAAACTGATCCTAGGGCTTCAAGCATGCTAGGCAAGCACCCCAGCACCTGAACTACATCCCCAGCCCTATCACTAAACACCCCAAAGATGCTGACCTAATGAAGTGTTTTAGCTGAGCACCAGAAATCCTCCGGCTATGGGTTCGGTACTTAGATTCAGTACTGAACCACAACCGCGCATTACAATAAGTGGTGTGATATTGTGCTTACCAGTATTACAAAAAAATATACAGACTATTGTTTTAAACACTTAATAAACATGCTAAAGCTTATCAAAATATTGGCAATTAAAGTCAGTTTCGTTTCATCTGGTGTAGGTATAACTATGATACTTCAGCAAATATTTGTAAAACATTTTGCCTGGGGGGCTGGAGTGATGGCTCATTGGTTCTCTTCTTCCAAAGAACTAGGTTCAATTCCCAGCACCCACATTGTGGCTCAAATGTATAGCTACAGTCCCAGGGGATCTGACGTCTTCTTTGGTCCTCCAAGGGCACCAGGCACCACATGGTACATAGACAAAGCATAATATAAACTAAATTTTAAAAAGAAATGTTTTGCCTAAGGTTATATAGATGATTTTTACTATTATAAAAGGTTAACACAAGGGCCATCCAAATAGCTCAGAGGATAAAGGCACCTGCTGCCAACCTCAGGGCTTGCGTTCCATCCCCAAGACCTACAGGAAGGAAAGAACTGGCTTCAGAAAGTTGTCCTCTGACCTCCATATGCAAGCTGTGGCATGGGCACACCCACACACAGGCGCAAATGCATATACACACAATAAATAAACATGATTTTAAAAAAGGTTAACATGAGAGAGATTGAAGGAGCCAAGAATATTAGTCCATGTCTTTAATCCAGGCATCTCAGGACTGGGAGGCGAAGGCATGGGATCAGCCTGGTCTACACAGAGAGTTCCAGGACAACTCAAAACAAACAAACAGAAACTACAGTTCAGGAGGGTTCTCAAATCACTGGGCTAGTGAATTCCAATTAGAACTATGAGCTGTAAATCTTGCCCTAGGCCATTAGTGTTGATCATCAGCCACCACACCAGACATTCCAGATTTCCTGTGGCAAGTGTCCCACTTGGAACCAGACTATTTTCAGGATCCTTTCCAAGGACTTTGCCCAATGACGAGTTATCTTAGTGCCAGAAGATACATTCACGCCAAGGGAAAAGCTATCAACACAAAGAAGACCCAAAGCAAAAGCCCCCTGAAAGTCAACCCAGTCTCCAGGGAAGACTGATAATTACTTCTCAACAATATCTAGCACTTCCATGCAAGGTTTATTTATTATCAGGGACAGTTAAAAACCAATTAACTAGGCTGGGCGGCGGTGGCACATGCCTTTAATCCCAGCACTCAGAAGACAGAGGTAGGCGGATCTCTGTGAGTTCGAGGCCAGCCTGGTCTACAAGAGCTAGTTTCAGGACAGCTAGGGCTGTTACACAGAGAACCCCTGTCTCGAAAAATTAAATAAATAAATAAATAGGTAGGTAGGTAGGTAGGTAGATAAATGAACAATTAACTATTCAGGGTGGTGGCACACAATTTTAATACCAGCACAAGGGAGGCAGAAGAGCTTTGAGTTTTAAGGTTAATCTGGTCTACCTCTACATACGGAGGTGTACCAAGCTGGCAGGGCACATACTGAGACCCTATCTAAATAATAATATCATTTTAAAAATTTGAAGAATACCTGCCTTATTTCCTCCAAAAGATTTTTTTTTTTTTTTGGTGATGGCTCCAGATATAAAACTAAGAATCTGGGAGAGACTCTTCAGTATTTGTTTAAAGAGATCACAAAAACAAGTTTTTCTTGTTAATCAAAAATGCTAGCCGGGTGATGGTGGCACACACCTTTAATCCCAGCACTTGGGAGGCAAAGGCAGACAAATCTGTGAGTTTGAGGCCAGCCTGGTCTATAGAGTGAGTTCCAGGACAGTCAGGACTACACAGAGAAACCCTGTCTGGAAAAACCAAAAACATTTCTCTATTGTCATTTTAAAAAGGTAAATCTATTAAAGTGCAGTGTGAAGCTGACTAGTCTGTTTTACTATGTGAGCCTCAAACAGTCCTGGGCACCCAGCCAAGGTTGGAGTACTCTTTATTTTTGTTATTGCCATTAATTTCAGCCCTAAATGCCAACTCTCCCTGAAGTGCCAACTGCAGATGTTTTCCCAGTACAGAGAAACCAGTGTCACCAGCATGATGTCTCAGAGAGTGAAGGTAGCTGCTACCAAGACTCAAGACCTGAGTTTAATCCCCAGAACCTACACGGTGAAAAGAGAGAACACTCCTACAGGTTGTCCCCTGACCACACACACAACTGTAAAATAATTTTACATTTTCAGGAAACTACTGTCCTTTTGTACCCAAGTTCAGGCCCTACTGTACTTTACTCTCAGCGTGGAAGAACACAAAGTAGACATTACAAAGGCATGGGCGGCTAGCGCCCTAAGATGTTCCTCAGCTCAGTAAATTGGGGCCCAAGCCAGAAAGCATCCATTAGCTCTGCTAAGCATGTAGACCAGGCTTGAGGCCACCTCAAGGATTCCCTGAAGGAATCCAGTTTCAGGAAGGGCCGCCAAACTGGCCAGAATCCCAGTGTTTATATGCTCGGGTCCATCAGGACTTCTAGGCAGCTGCCCGGCAATAACCCCCACCTGGCTTCCCCTATCCGCTGTGGCAGGTGACACTGAGGATCTGGGCTCAGACCACAGCCTGGGCAGACAGCCGGACATGACCTTGAGCCAGGCCCCTCCCGAGAGGAGGCCAGACCCTGGAAGGGGAAGAACCATTGGCAACTGAACCCGGGGAGTCCCTCTATGGGGCAGCTAGGATTGAGAGCTGAGGGATCCCAGGAGCTCGGCCTCAAGGGGACAACTCGGAGCGGGTGTCAGGCCAGGGCTCCACGGGAAGGCAAAGCTTCCCTTGCCTTCCCACATCTCCGTCGGCTGTCAGAACTCCAAGCCTGGCTGCAGCTGGGGACAGAGCCACCAAGCCTAGAGAAGACGGCTCTCTAAGTTACTAAGGAAGCCGAAGGGTGCCCTACCTGGAGGTGGAGAGGGTAAGGGAAAACCCCAGGGACCAGGCCTGATGTCCCCACCCAGAGGTGACCACAGAGGGGATGGAGGCACTGAGGGATAGAATGACGCCCCGCTGGGGGGTGTGAAGGGACACTGGCACGTTGGGTTCAGACCTCGGGAGGAGTGACACCCACATTCTAGGGGTGTCGCCAGGCTGCAGGGACCGGTGCCCCGAGCCCGGGCCTGAGGTGCCGCCGGCGACACTCAGGCTCCGGGGTCCCCGCGAGGGCGCCCGGGCTCTGGGAGAGGGCGGCTGCCGCGGACCCCGAGCCGGGCCGTCTGAGCACAGCCGGGACGATTGCGGTGGGAGCTGCTCGTCAGACCCTTAGCTCTGCCCGCCGCCTCCCTACCTGTCACTGTAGCTGTAGCTATCGCTGCCGCCCTAGCCCGGTTCTGCCAGGCGCTTCCTCTCCGCCACTCCTCAATGGCGCTGGCTGGGACGCTAGACCCGACCAATCGAAAGGCTATGTGCCTGCGCCTGGCCAGCCGAGCGCCGAGCCGTCGATGAAACGCCCCCTAGCGTCAGCAGCCGCTCCTGCAGAGCTGCGGGCGCCTCCCGGGATGCTAGGGGGACTTAATGTGCAACAACCCAACCAGCCCCATTTCAAAGGTGGGTTAAACTGAGTCTCAGGTGAGCATAGGGATATAAATGAACCTAGTTCAAACAGTATTATGCCTTCAAAAACGCCATGCTTTCCATCCACCTTCCGTCTCATCCCACCCACAGTGACCCCTTGACTATCACCTTTCCTGCTTAAACCACCCTCCCCACTATGATTAAAACTCAACTCCTGGGCCGGCAAGGTGGCTCAACCAGTACAGGAGCTTGCAGCCAGGACAGATCACCTGAGTCCAATTCCCAACATCCACATGGTGGAAGGGGAGGGCACTGATTCCCACAAGCTGTCGTCTGCCTCTGTGTGACTGCCCCCCACCACACACACACACACGCAAAATAAATGAATGCAAACTTTTTAACTAAACAATATTTTCCTCCTTCAGTTAATAACTTGTACTACTTAGTGGTCGTGTGGGTGTTGGAATCCAAACTCCTGTGCTAGAGCAGCCAAGGGTTCCTAAGCACTGAACCACGTCTCCAGCTGCTTTACGTCTCCAGCTGCTTTACGTCTCCAGCTGCTTTACGTCTCCAGCTGCTTTACGTCTCCAGCTGCTTTACGTCTTCATAGACCTTGTCTGTCTGTCTGTTTGTTTGTTTGACCAGGCTGGACTGAAACTCATCTTGAAATCCTGGCCTTCCTGCCTCCACCTCCGGAGAGCTGGAATTGCAGATGTGACCCGCCATGCTCAGCCCTGCACAGAACTTAATGCTACTCAACCTGTGTCTGTTCCTTGGTTACCTTTCAGTTACCCTGACAGTTATTCTAAAACAGTTTCTTCATCTTTTCACAAAAGTCTCCTCAACAAACACTGTCTGAGCTCCGGGTGACAGCACAGGCTTGCAATCGCAGCACACATTCAGGAGGTGGAGGCTGGGGAGACAGAGAAGGCAGGAGTTCAAGGCCCTCCTCCAGTACACAGCCAGTTTGAGACCAACCTGTACTACAGGAGACCCCATCAGGAAGGGAGGAAGAGGGAGAGATGGGGGAGGGGGAGGGAAGGAGGAAGGGAAGCAAGGAGCTACCTCAATGGACTAGAGAATACCTAGGACATTAAGGAAACAGGCCTCTGAGTGTGTCTGTGAGGGCTTCCCAGAGAGCACAAACTGAGGAGAAGGATGAACCGGAAAGATGAGTCCATATCTCAGACTTAACAAAAAGGAGAAAAGCAGCCTTCAGAGACGGGCTCAGTGGTTAAGGTCACCGCTACTCCTGCAGAGGACCAGGGTTGAGTTCCCAGCACCCACATCAGGTGGCTCACAACTACCTGTAACTCCAGTACCAGAGGATCCGTCACCTATTCTGGCCTCTCAAGATACTGTTTTCACATGGTACACATACAGACAAGCCGGCACTCATACATGCATGTAAATAAAAATTAATTTTAAAAACTTCTAAATAAAACAGGTAAAAGAAAGCTGAGCACCAATATTCCTCTTTCTCTGCTTCCTTGTTACTGCCATAGACCAAACTACCCCTATCATCATGCCTTCTCCATGAAAGGCTGTACCCCAAAATGTGAGCCAAAATTAACCCTTCCCCCTTATGATGCTGCTTGTAGGGTATCGGGCTACGGTGATCAGAAAAGGGTAACCAACACTGAATGGATGAATGAATGAATAGAAGGATGGATGGATGGATGGATGGATGGATGGGCAGATGGTTAAAGGAATACTTCACTCTTCCATTATCCAAAAATTAGAGCAAGAGCAAGATCTATGGCTCACATAGAAGGTACAGGAAGCTGACAGGCAATGTAGCAATGTGTTCACCATAGTAATTATAGAGCCTCATAACGCTGCATTGATGCGGATGGCTGTGAGCTGACTCACTCCTAAGGGAGTCCTGGATTCCCAGGGAAGTGAGATCAACCAATCTCAAAGCCAGGTCCCCCTCAGCAGCCAAGATGTGGGGGCAAACCCTGGGACTCTCCAGAAGGAATGCGGAAAGGAGGCCATCCTTCTGCCTTAAAGAGTAGGTGGGTCAGCACAGGTGTGGCTCTAGCTGAGGAACATTTTTTAAATGTAGCTGTGGGCTGGGGTGGAGCTCATTGGGCGTGCTCTCGGTTAGCAGGTGCTAATAAAAAATAAATAACAAGTGGCTGGTAGGTGGTGGAGCACACCTTTAATCCCCTGCGGACCTCTGTGAATTCAAGGCCAGCCTGGTCTACAAGAACTAGTTCCAGGTCAGGTTTCAAAGCTACTGGGGAAACCCTTCCTAGGGGGGTGGGGAGCAAGTAGCTTCAGCCAGTACTGTAGCTATGCCCGTAGTCCCACCTCAGGCTGAGGCAAGAGGATACTGAAGCCCAGGAGTTTGAGGCTAGTTGGACAACATTGCAAGACCCCATCTCAAAACAAAAGCCAGGAGCTGGAGCCATGGTTCATCAGTTAAGAACACTTGCTGCACTTGGCAAGGAACCCTGGGTTTGGTTCTCAGTATCTCACAACCATTTGTTACTCGAGTTACAGGGGGACTTAATTCCCTCCTCTGACTCCCAAGGACACCAGGAATGCATGTGATGCACATACATCCATGTAGGCAAAACACTCATACACATAAAACATTAAAAAAAAAAACTTTCACAGGGCAGTGGTGGTGCACACCTTTAATCCCAGGAGGAAGCAGGCAGATCTCTGAATTCAAGGCCAAACTGGTCTGCAGAGTTCCAGGACAGAGAACAACAAAAGTTTTGTGTCCTCAATCCCCAGTCACCACGGTAAGTCTTTGTGTGTGCGCGCATGCTGGTATACACACACTAAACAGTCTCTGTTACATAGCTGTCTCTCCTAGAACTCCCTCTGTAGACCAAGCTAGCCTTGAACTCACAGATCCACCTGCCTCTGCACACCCAGCTTCTTGAATGTTTTTAACCTTCTGGAACAGTGCTTTCGAAGAGACAGCAGCTCAAACAGCAGCCAAATCAGAATGAGAGAAAAGAAAAACATGAAACTCATGTTAAAATTTATATTGAGCCCAATGTGTCCAAAACATTATTTATTTATTTATTTATTTATTTATTTATTTATTTATTTATTTATTTTTGGTTTTTCGAGACAGGGTTTCTCTGTAGCTTTAGAGCCTGTCCTGGAACTCGCTCTCATAGACCAGGCTGGCCTCGAACTCACAGAGATCTGCCTGCCTCTGCATCCCGAGTGCTGGGATTAAAGGCGTACGCCACCACCACCTGGCCAAAACATAATTTTAACATGTAATCAGCACTTTAAAAAAAATGACACAGGGGGCTGCAGAGACGGCTCAATGGCTAAGAGCACTGGCTGCTCTTGCAGTAGTCCTGAGTTCAATTCCCAGCAACCACATGGTGGCTCACAACTATCTGTAATGAAATCTGGAACCCTCTTTTGGAGTGCAGGCATACATGGAGGCAGAATGTTATATACATATTAACTAACTAAATAAATAAATCTTTTAAAAAAATGACACAGGATGTACATGTGACTGTGTAACATGTCTAAATGCTCAGAACCATGTCCTCCACATCCAGCATCTAGTACTGAGACTTATTTTGTAGTCTGAGGATGGACCTGCTTCTGATACTCAGGTACATCCTGTGCCTGGCAGCTATGGTGTTTAGAAATGCAGGGCCAGAGTCTGTAGTGAAAATGAAGAGAGCCCAGGGAGGGGTGTCACTGTCACCCCAGGGACATGGAAAAAGACAAATGACAGCATGTAGCCCTTGGCTCAAAGGGGAGATTCTGAGCTCTGGGAAGCAGAGGCCATCCCACGTTCTCAGGACAATTCATGGTGGCACTGGGACACAGATACCTTTGGCTTAGAGTCCAGTGGTTCTCAACCTTTCTAATTCTGCGACCCTTTAATACAGTTCCTCATGTCATGACCCACGACCATAAAATCATTTTTGTTGCTACTTCATAACTCATTTTGCTACTGTTATGAATCGCAATGTAAATATGTGATATGTGACCCTGTGGGGGTCGCGACCCACAGGGTGAGAAACTCTGGCTTTCTTAAGCACGCCTAATGGTTATCAGGAACCTCCCACCGTTAACAGCTTGCTACAAGCACCCAGCCCACTCTTTAGATAAGCTTCACGCCTGACCAGCCCCACCAGTTGGGCCTCCTGGTCCTCCTCCACAAAGCCGACAATGGCTGGCTTCCTTTCTCCCAGCTGAAGTTATGCAAGCCTGGTTTCCCAACTCTAAGATCAGGCCTTGCTAGAACAGTTCGTTCCCACACTCCTAAGTTGTCTGAAAGTAAAATTCACTTCCTATACCCGACCCCTAGCTCTGTCACCTCTACCACACCTCCTGGCTCAACTAAAACCAATACTTCAGCCATTCCACCCACCCCCACCCTTGACCCTTTGCCTCACTTCCTGTTTCTTCAAGGCCTCTCACCCACCCCTACCCACCCCCACCCCTACCCACCCCCACCCCTCTGTACGGGGTTCTGACCACAGCTCTTGGAGAGACTAATCTGTCCTGTCCTCAGATGCTTTTCCAGAACCTTCACAGAAGACAGGCACAAACTGAGCTCTTGCTGTGGGCCAGACATTGTTTAAAGCATTTTACAGGTAGGCACTCAAAGCCAGCCCTTCCTCTGAGGGGGCTAGTTTCTTAACCCCATTTTCCAGATAGGGGCAACAGGCCTCACTTGCCTGAGATCAATCACACAGACAGTAAGTGAGTGGAACAGCCAAGATTTACTCCATGGCAATTCAGCTTTGAGGCAGAAGAGCACGGGTTCTGGCCACTGTTACTGTATCGCCATGTCCTGTAGCAAGGGATGAGCTACAAACACTAAAGAGCAAGCAGACACTCACTTCCTCCCCACCTCAGTCAGACTACTCTGTCCTGAAGAAATCAGCAGGCATGTACCTGGCCTGCTAAATGGTGACTTCAGTCAGGTGGCTGCCTCAGTTGCTCCAAATTCGTACCTTCTTGTGCTTAATTACCCAATGCTTCCACTGTCTCTTTCAGTGGTGTGAGTCAGAGCTAGGTCCCTGAGGCCCATCCTTAGTAAGTGTAGAGCAGCCTATAGGTTGTGCAGTGAGCTCCAGGGTTCCAGATTTCAGGAGCTGTCACTCTTGCTGGGGTGAGCTTCAGCAATGCAATTGACTTTGTGTCATCTCTGCTCCTGTAACCCCTCACCCACACTCCTGTAAGTAACCCCAATAGATGCATTGGTTCCCCAAGTTGGACAAGAAGTATCTGTTATGCCCAGATCTGCGAAGTCCCCGAAAAAAACAACAAAAAGACCGAGTCCCGCATGCAAAAGCAAAGAGCCTTTATTTTATGCAAGTTTACAAACTCGGTCTCTCCGCATGTCCAACATATTGTAATAAACGGAGAGCCCCGAGCTCAGTTAGAGTTGGGTTTTTATAGTAGTAAAGGTGGAGGTGAGGGGTTTCTGAGGTTTGGGACCCCTGATTGGCTGGCATTTGTCTAGGGGTGTCCTGGAGAGTGTGCTGGCAGGCGGTCCTATCTACAGTGGTTGGAATGTTAGGCATTTCCTTTGGGTGGTCTGTTCTTGAGTGGTGCTCGGGTAATATCAGTTTGTGGTTCTTCCTGCAACCAGGTATTGCTTCAGGGTAAACTACTGAGACCCAAGCCTCCATTAAATTTATCATGGCTGAGTCCTACTCTGGCAGGTGATAAGGGTTGGAAGTAAAGAACTTTCTTTGGGTGATCTGTTTCTATTTAGCTTATCATGGCTGCCTCCTACAGCCATCCTCACCTTTGCTATAGGAGGTGTTTAGACACATTCATTCATAACTCCCCAGGAATAGTATCACGCAACACAAATGGCCCCAGAATCTCAGGATGATGCTCAGTATGTGGGCAATAAGTGGATTGTGAAGCTGCAGGTTTACATAGGTCTCTCTACAGAAGACAGAGCATGGGAAACTGGGGTTCATAGTCATCCTTGATGAGGATAGTCCAGCAGGGGAGACTACAGACCTGACCCTCTATACCTAGAAAAGCACAAGCCAGAGGGAAGTTGTCAGAGCCAAGGGAGGGGCAGGGGCAAAACAGGGCAGTAGCTGGAGGTTTGAGGGAAACAGGAGGATGGAAAACTACAGAAGCATGGAAATGGAAGGAGACCCTCATCTGATGATCTGGTTTGCATTTCTCACCGGCTGAGAGTCAAAGATTTCAACGAAGCAGTCAATGCCCCCATGAAGGGCTGGAGAGATGGCCTGGTGGGTCAAAGAACTTGCTGTGTAAGCATGAAGTCCTAAGTTCAAATCCCCAGAACCCACATAAAAAGCCAGCTGTGGTCACATGCACACCTGTAACGATGGTGCTGTCAGGGAAGGGAACAGAGACAGGAGAATTGCCACGACTTGCTGGCTGCCTGCCTAGCTCCAGGTGATGGAATCGGTTTCAAGGTAGAGAATAAGGTGGGAAGTGATAGAACAGGGTACCCAGGATCCTCCTCTGACCTCTGCGCACGCGCACACACACACACACACACACACACACACACACACACACCATCCTCACCTCTGTGAGGACCATCTGCATAGAGACAATCTTCCCTTTGTGAGTGCAGTCTCAACAAAGTGTACAAACACTTTACTACAGTCTATACTGAGTGCCAAAATGTACGTGACCTTTGAGTTTCAGTTGATAAGGACTCGTCCTCCACTCTAGACTGCAACAACAAACCTCATAAACCACCTTATAATTTCCCTTGCAGAAAGAAATGCTATATAGAGAAATAAGTAAATCAGCTCACGGATTTTTGTTTTGTTTTGTTTGATGTTTTTCCTAGCAGTCCTGGAACTAGCTCTGTAGCCCAGGCTGGCCTCGAACTCACAGAGATTCATTCACCTGCCTCTGCCTCCCGAGTGCTGGGATTAAAGGTGTGCGCCACCACCGCACAGCTATATACCTCATAGGTTTTTTTTTTGTTTTGTTTTGTTGGATTTTCAAGACAAGTTTCTCTGTAGTTTTTAGTGCCTGTCCTGGAACTAGCTCTTGTAGACCAGGCTGGCCTCGAATTCACAGAGATCTGCCTGCCTCTGCCTCCAGAGTGCTGGGATTAAAGGCATGCGCCACCACCACTCAGCTTTTAATTTTTTTTTTATTACCTCATAGTTTTTACCTTAATGTTTAAACCATACATAATCTCTAAATCCTGTTGTAAATTAAATCTTTTGGACAGTGTGACTTCAGAAATGACAAACTCAAACACACACGCATACACGTACACATGCATGTGCCTATTGTTATAACAATTAAGAGCCACTGTTTCTGAACTCTGGGCTCTAGATCTGCCCCAACTCTGGGCCTGGACGGATGGCTCAGCAAGTAAAGGTGCTTAGGTCACCTAGCCTGACACCCTGACTTCAATGTCAGGGACCCACATAATAGAAAGAGAGAACCAGTTCCCTAAAGCTGTTCCCTGACAATCCACCTTAGTGCTGTGGCATGTATGCACCACCCCCATAAAATAAATGTTAAAAATGTAATTTAAAAACAGCAAGTCGAGGTGTGGCAGTGCCTGCCTGTAATGACTATACGAAGGAGGTCGAGGTAGAGGGGTGGCTATGAATCAGAGGCCAGCCTGGGCCAGGCAGTGAGTTCTCGTTCAGCCTGAGCTACTGAGTGAAACCCTGTCTTATCAAGGTTGTATCTCAGCTAGGAGAGCACTCTTCTAGTAGACAGGAAGTCCTGGGTTTGATTCCTCAGCATAAATCTAACGTGACAGTACATGCCTGTAGTCCCAGCACTCGGGAGCTGGAGGCAGGGGATTCAGAAACCTAAAGCAATAAATAAGTCCCACCTTGGTTGCATACTGACTCATTCTGAAGTTCTTTCTCTTTAGAGAGAGATTCACTATTTTTACTTATGTGCCTATGTGTATCTGTGTGTGGGTATACGCACAAGCATGTGTGTGTGGCCATGGAGGTCAGAAGAGGGCACTAAACCCCCCCCATGCTGGAGTTACAGGTGCTTGTGAGCTGCCTGATGTGGGTGCTGGGAACTGAATTTGAATCGTCTGCAAGGGCAACAAGTGCTCTTAACAGCTGAGCTATCTCTGCAGCCCTCTGAGTTTTTTACATGTATTTATGTGTGCCATGGTGAGAGGAACCTTTCATGTAGGTTCTAGGGATCGAACTCAAACTGTAAGGCTTGGTGACAAACACCTTTACCTGCTGAGCCGTCAAGCCACACAGAAATTATCTTCTTTGGTGTAAGTCAGGATCCAAGCATCACCTAAGTAGAGGCCCTGAGGGTGACTCTTATGGCTTAATGACAGGTGGAAGCTGCTAGAGGGCACATAAGGAGGAGAGAATGCAGGCCCAGCTTCCCTCTCCTCCTGCTAAAGTCTTTCATGCCACCACAAAGGATGCAGAGGGCAGATTCCAGGACACCAGCACGCAGAAGGAAGAACCAAGTGGGGAGGGTTTAGAAGAATTAACACAGTACTGGCATAAGAACAGACAGGAGGACCAATGGAACCAAATAGAAGACCCGGATATCAATCCACACATCTTCGAACACCTGATCTTTGATAAAGAAGCAAAAAATATCAAATGGAAAAAAGAAAGCACATTTAACAAGTGGTGCTGGCATAACTGGATATCAACATGTAGAAAAATGAAAATAGACCCATATCTATCACCATGTACAAAACTCAAGTTCAAATGGATCAAAGACCTCAACATAAAGCCAGCCACACTGAACCTTATAGAAGAGAAAATGGGAAGTACACTTGAATGCATTGGCACAGGGAACCACTTCCTAAATAGAACCCCAGCATCACAGATACTGAGAGAAACAATTAATAAATGGGGCCTCCTGAAACTGAAAAGCTTCTGTAAAGCAAAGGACACAGTCAACAAGACAAAATGACAGCCTACAGAATGGGAAAAGATCTTCACTAACCCCACATCAGACAGAGGGCTGATCTCCAAAATATACAAAGAACTCAAGAATTTGGTCATCAAAAGATCACATAATCCAATAAAAAAAACGGAGTATAGACCTAAACAGAGAACTCTCAACAGATGAATCTAAAATGGCTGAAAGACACTGAAGAAATTGTTCAACATCCTTAGTCATCAGAGAAATGCAAATCAAAACAACTCTGAGATTCCATCTTACACCTGTAAGAATGGCCAAGATCAAAAACACTGATGACAACTTATGCTGGAGAGGTTGTGGGGAAAAGGGAACACTTCTGCATTGCTGGTGGGAATGCAAGCTGGTACAACCCCTTTGGATGTCAGTGTGGTGATTTC